>JAMKQA010014486.1:0-11255 GCA_024699735.1 Posidonia australis
TGCATGGGATGCAGATGGGAAGGCTGGATGTCTGCTAACCAGAGGATGGGTAAGGATTCCTATTACGCACGAGGAAGGTATTAGGCACCCTCGTGCGCCCGAGAAATTCGGTCTTTCTAGTCCAAATGCTTGCTAAAGGTTTGATAAATATTTGCTAAACCTAGATCATGCTCTAATCATGCTAATATGAATGCCATGGCAAGACTAAATGCAAATATCGAGATGCATGCTCATGAAATGGGGTAGGGGTATTTTGGTCATTTTCATGGCTGGATGTGATAAATGTGTACACAGGGATAATGCATGGACTAAGCTGTGTCAAAATGAATGCTAAATGTCTGGATAATGTCATTTGGAAGAAACCGGAGGAGAAAAAAATCACCAAAAGGATGTAAATGCAATAAATGATAAATATAGGGACTAAAAAGCAAAATTCACAAAAAGAGCGAGAAATTGGATAAAAACACGTTCCTGATCCTTATTCTAATATGAAAATGATGGGTCCAGTGTCAATGTGGCACAAGGATGCAAAAATTGCACTTGCATAATTTCTTGAAAAGTCAAGGACTAAAGTGCAAAATTTACATGAGTGCAAATGCAGCCAAAATGTGGGGCAAAAGATCAAATCTCAGTGAAATCATGATTTGCAAGTGAATTCTGTGATTAAATGCAAAACAAGGGTGAAAAATAACCCAAAATATGATGGAAAACATTTAAAAACCCTAAACGAGGAATTTAGAAATAACCTAAGGGTCAAAATGTAAATTTTCATGTTAAAAATGCTTTAAATTTGAATTCAGGGGTCTTTCTGCAAAATTCCAGGATCTGATTGTGATAAAAGATGAGTTTTTACGCTAATCAGTGCAATTATGATGAATCCTAGGGTTTAAAATGCAAAATGCACAGTTAAAACTCATTTTTAAAAGGTCTGGGGGTTAAATGCAAATTTTTAGGACCAAACTGTGAAGAAAACTCAGTTTTGATTATGCACAGTGTGATTTTTGAAGAATTTAGGGTTCATATTGCAATTTTCCCAGAGAAAAAGTGTTTCAGAAAACTTCAGGGACCTAAATGTCAAAATCTAGGACTTAAATGTGACAAAAACATGATTTTATTGATCATTTATGCTTTTTGTAAAACAGTCAAGGGTCATAGCGTAATTTTCATAGACAAAAACTTGTTTCAGAAACTTAAGGGACCTAAATGTAATTTTTTTGGACTTAAAAGTAATGAAAACATGCATCAATATAGTAACAATTAAAAGATGAACTATTTAGGGGGCTAAATGCAAAATTCACAGATAAAATAAAGAATAAAAAAACTATTTTAAAACTGTAAGGGCTAAAAAGAAAATGTCTGGACCTATATGCAATAAAAAGGACCTAAATGTAATAAATAAAGGACTAAATTGAAAAAATTTAAAAACTAATGTGAATGGGCCATAAATGACCTATTCGAAGATGGCCGAAGATCGCCGGTGATCTTTTCCGGCGAACTTCCAGGGCTTCTCCGAGGCTCGGAAGACTGCGGGAGGAGGAAGGGACCATCGCGGTGGCACGGCGGAGCTCCGGGGAGCATCGGCGAGGCTTGGGGTGGCCTGGATCGTTCCACCCACCTCACGCTCTGGCGAGGGGGACTGCGGTGGTGGCTGGGACGTCGCGGGACGTCGGGGAAACGACGGAGTGGCTTGGAGAGGCTCGGCGATGCTCGGGACAGCGCGGGGTGGAGAGGGGAGTGCCAGAGCGGCTGGAGCTCCGCGTGACGGCGAGCGGCGACGGCGGCGGCATGGGCTGCTGTTGCCGAGGAGGCTCCAGAAGGCGGGGGAGTGACTCGAGGACATGGCGAGGTTGATGGGGGCATCGGCGCGCTTTGGGGCGATCAGAGGTGCTCCCCCCACCTCCATGTTGGCGGCGAGTCGTCAGAGACCCTCGGTGATCCGTGCAGCAGCGGAGTCGCGCGGATGTCTTCGTGGGGTGGAGGAGGAGCTTCTCAGAGCAACGGAGAGGCGCAGAATCGCCGGGCGTGCTCGGGTGGGGTCATGGCGTTCCGTCGACGTCAGTCGACGGTGACAGGGGAGCCGCAGCGTTGGTGGCGTTCCAACGGCAGAGCGACTCGAAGGGCATCGGGGCGACACAGGGAAGCTTCTGGAGGCCTTGGAGAGTCACGGCGAAATAGGGACGGCGTGGACATGCTCTCGCCGATGGCGAGTCGTCGGTGGCGTCAGCGACGACACGGGTTCCTCTGGAACAGAGGGAACCCAACGGGGGAGGAGAGAAGAAGAGGAGAGAGGAGGAGAAGAGAGGTGGCCCAAAGTGGGCCTCCTCAGAGGTCTGACCTTCAGACCCCCGCCGGCGACGATGAACCCATCACCAGAGGGAGGGGGTGACGACGTAAAGGCGGACCTGGTCGTCAGCGCCCGATGCTGGGACGCTGAGGAGGTCCTAAGGAGGCTTACTGAATTGAAATGAGAGGAGGAAAGAACAGCTAACCTGGTTTGCGAGGCTGTCTTCCCTGGCGGCTTGACGGCAATCTCCTCCTCCGATGGCTCTGGTTCGAGGTTTGGTTCACTGGTCGCTGGGCTCAGGTACAGGTGAATGAAGGGGTTGGCTCGGGCTCTCGCTTAGGGGTCGTTCCTAGGTCAGAAAAAATTCTCCCCCTCCCTTTGTCGGCGGTGAGGTGTTTTACACACCGATGGAGCCTGCTGCGTCGTCGATCTGCTTCCCCAAGCAGATCACGATCGTCCGATCACGCCTGAGTTGAAGGGGGTTGTTAGGGCTCACCGAAGATCACGCCGGGACAGATGCTGTGGAGGAATGGATGCCAAAGATCGCGGAGATTGCCGCTGGAGGAGAGGAGGAGATGGCGTCGAAATTATTTTACGTTACCTAAGTTTTTTTTGATTCAAAAAAATGAAACGGGCATTGGGCTTTTAAAGCCTGTCGTGAGGTGGACTTTGGTTTTAATTGTTTTTGTGATTTTAATTAAGGTTTTGAGTTTTATTATTTTAAGTTTAATTAAGCGATTTTAATTAGGGTTTGGGTTCTATTATTTTAAGTTTAATTAATTGATTTTAATTAGGGCTTTTGGATTTTATTATTTTAAGTTTAATTAAGTGATTTTAATTAGGGCTTTTGGATTTTATTATTTTAAGTTTAATTAAATGATTTTAATTAATGCTTTTGGATTTTATTATTTTAGGGTTTTTGTGATTTTAATTAGGGTTTGGGTTCTATTATTTTAAGTTTAATTAAGTGATTTTAATTAAGGCTTTTGGATTTTATTATTTTAGGGTTTTTGTGATTTTAATTAGGATTTTTGGATTTTATTATTTTAAGTTTTAAATGGAATTTTGCTAGTTAAACGTGATTATTAATTTTAGGATTTAAGGTTTTATTTAATTGATTTGGAATTAGGGTTTTGAGTTTTAATTAAGGTTTGTTTAGAGATTTTGAGTTAATTAGGATTTATCTATGGACTTTTGGATTAATTAGGGTTTATTTATTTATTAACTGGGATTTTTGTGTTTATTTGGGTTTTTTGGATTAATTAAGGTTTTGAATTTTATTAGTTAAGGTTTTTTAATGGTTTTTCACTTTAATTAGGGTTTTTACTTATTTATTTGGATTTTTAAGTGATTTAATTTGAATTAAGCTTAAATTAGGATCCCTGTCTTATTCAATGGATTTTAATTCCTTTTCACTTAATTAGGGTTTTGAATTTTATTAATTAGGGTTTTATGTGATTTTAAGTTGAATTAAGTGGGTTTTAATTGGATTAGGGTTTTTGTTGGATTTTTAAGTGGATTTAATCAGATTTTATTTAATTAGGGTTTTTATTAGGGTTTTATGGGATTTTTAAGTGGATTTTGACTAGATTAAGTGGTCTTATGGGTTTTATTTGTTAGATTTTAGTTTTAATTGGGTCAGGTGGGCTGGTGTGGACCTAATTGGGCTTGTGTGGACTAGGGTTTTGGTGGTTGCAACCAGAGCATCTACTGGAGGAGCCTGCTGCCAAGTGACTTCAAAATCGGGGTGTCTACATACACCATTCAACACTTGTATGAGATTTCCGTACCTAAGATGTTGGACAACTGGATCGATGCGTTTAACGTTGAACGCATGTCAGGCAAGCGTACAATGTTCTGAAGATGCATGCAAAAAGTCAAGCTACCTATACTTGTAGAGGATGGAGGGCACGACCAAGGAAAACTCTTCTCTTCCCCTCCCTCGTCTCAAGGAAGCTAAGGGAAGCTTCAGGGGAGCTTGGGGTGCTTGTATGAGAAAGAGAGAGAGATGAAGATGAGAGGAAGAAGAGAATGAAGAAGAAGAGATGGGTTCTTTGGTGGCTGTGGCTTTGTGGCTGAGCTCTAGCAATCTCTGACCATCCCTGATGTCAAGCATGGATTGAGGAAGGATGATTGAAAGAAGGAGAGGAACTTTGGATCGTGGGGAGCACCTTGGAGGAGTTGGGTCCTCAAAAAGGTACACACACCTTGAATTAATTCTAGTGTTTTATGGTTAGATTGGTGGTGTGGTTTAGTGTATTGCGTTCCCCTCCCCTCCTATTTAATGGTTGCATGATGTTTGGGTGGGAATTGCATGCCTTGGGAGAAGATTTCATGTGCAGGGGAGCTTTCAGTGTGTTGAACGTCAACTCTAGGGTGTTCAATGTTGGACGCCTAGTAAGGGGCGTACAACACTTTTGTCTTGTGTCCCTCTATTTTGAATGATTTAATTGATTAATGGTAGTCATTAAGCATGCATGATGTAATTTATATGTCTTAAGAATTGTTAGTAATCCTTTAGTGGTTTTGAAATAATTGAGCAAGCTAGAATTGATAGATTTTAGTGCAGCCTTGGATGTCAGAGTGTTAAATGCTTGGAATACCAGTGTTTAACATTGAACGCCTGCTCCCTAGCATTCAACACTCCTAGCTATATTTATGCTAAGATATGAGACTTAATAAAAAGCGGATTTTATAATTGATATCATGCCTTAATAATGAGAATAACAATTCAGATGAGTAGTCTTAGCATGAGACTTTGGTTCGTTATACTGATTTTCCCTCTAGTTTGGGACTAGAGAATTGGTTTGGCCGACTAGTAGATTTCGGTCTATTGAATCAGGCCCTAAACTAATGTTGAGTATTTTAAGATTTGATTAATACATATATATATGGGTGTATATATGTATTGATCTTGGAAAGATGATTAAATAGACATAAGAACAAGTAGGAGAATCATTAGAATGGATTTAGGAATGGTCCAAAAAGAATTAGCAAAATTCTATTTAAGCCATAGGGGTCATAAAAGACAAACCAACTTAGAAGTAATAAGTCTCCTCCTTAATGGCCTAGAAAGAACAATAAGGATTAGATGTTTTTCCTGAGCCTAGAATTAGTTAGTTTTGTTGGAGTGCACTGAATGTGTTATTTAGTGGCACTACCTAGTTCTGATGGGCACTAATCTAGTTGTGCTCCTAAGGGACACGAGCTAGTAGGTGTCCTACGCCTTGGCACCAGAATAACGAGTTCTGGTTAAGTTTGTTTGGATGTATAGTTTTGGAAACCTAGTGGAACATCGAGACTGTTGCTTTGGTTTTAGGGCATTGACTATTTTTCAGAAAAAAATGACTGATTTGGTATATTGAATGAGTTCGATATGCCGAACCAGAGATTTTCAGCATACTGAACGAGTTAGGTGTGTCGAATCAGAACCCTAGACCACTTTCAGATTTGGGGCATTTCAACATACTGAAATATTTCAGTCTGCCAAATCAGACTCCTAAGTTAGATTTCTGAGATTTTTGCAAGAAGATTTTGAATGCCTGATTTATGTAGTTTTGGCATGTGTTTAGTAAGAATTGTTTTTAGCTTTGAGAAAGAGCTTTTTAGAAGAAATGTTTTTTGAAAAAGAATAGATTTTCGAAAAGAGATTCTCTGTGATGGGAATAGATTTAGAAAAGAGTTTTAGAAAAGAATTTAGAAAAGACTTGCATGGTTTTGTAAAGACTTTAAAATGTTTTGCCAAAGTTTTTGGTTGTTAAGGCCAAGAGACAGACGAGGCGTGTTGATAGGACCTGGGGGTGTGACGACATCCTTGAGGTAGTTGAGCATGTTACCTAAGTTGAGGCTAGATAACAAGAGGTTGAGGTAAGTATTTGTTAGATCTTGGAGGTATGAGACTCCTAGATTGTTGTTCACGAGGCCAAGATTGAGGTCTGCATGTAAAGGGTCGACTGGACTTGGAAGTATAAGACTCCTTTTGTTTGGGTACCGAAGACCCAGGGTACTGATTGTATATAGAGACACATGATAGTAAGCCAGGTGGTATGAGATCCTTGAGTAGTTGGACGTTACACCCCATTAGTATGAGTGCCGAGACAGAGACTGTTAAGTACTGATAGGGCCTGGGTTGAGAGAGTCCTCAGGTGTTTGGGCATACAAGGGCGTCAAGAGGAGACGCATTCCCATGCTAGTTGAGACAGTAACCAGTGTGGTCCTAGTATAGAGAGGCTTGTTGCTTGGGGTGGTGGTATGCCCTGCATGTAGACTTTCACCGTGACAGTGTAGACACAGTTAGTTGCGCTTTGGTAGACTGCTTGTAGCCAGGTGTCAGTTGCTTGACATCGGGCAGCACGATACACCAAAGAGGCCTAAAGGCCAAAGTTTGTTGAGACTTGGGTTTTAGGACTAGTTACAGCTAAGACTTGTGTTTTAGCTAGATTTGAGATTTATGTTTTAGATTGAAATTTAGTCTAGAGATTTTCTAGAAAAGAAAAGTTTTTCAGAAAAGCATGAGATTTTTTAGAAAAGAAGAGTATTTCAGAAAAGCATGATGTTTTATAGAAAAAGAAAGATGTTTTAGAAAGGCATGAGTTTTTAATAGAAAAGAAAAATGTTTGAGTAAAACATGAGATTTTAAAATAAAAAGAAGGTGTTTAGGAAGAATAGGGATTGTACCAGTTTTGAGATTTACCTGTTATTTGATTGAGTAGAGGCTGAGTGCTAGTGTGGCACACTCTTGTAGTTGTAACTTGATTTGCCAAAGAGTGGTCAATTCAAGTAGAGTATCAAGTTTTCTAAAACATGCATGAGATTTGAAAGTAAAGAAAGAGAATGTTTTTGAAAGGCATGAGCATGATTTAGAAAAGAAAGGGATTGTATCAGTCTTTGAGATATGATTTGGCACTCTCCAGTGGCTGTGTACTTGATTTAGCAAAAGTGGCCATTTCAAGTATGTATTAAGATTTGAAAATCTTTCACATGGTTTGAAGGAAAAGACAAAAAATGGTTTTGAAAGTTAAGAATATGATTTAGAAAAGAAAAGAAAAGAATAGATTTCAAATATATGATTTCAAAGTTGTGTTGCTTGTGGGGTAAAAGAGTATTATCGAGGGTTGTGTGCGGCATCTGGGAGAGATGCTAGAGTAGTGTGAGTTTTAGTGGAGTGTATACTAGGTGACCTTTTAGTGGTCACTCATGTGTATTTTATTGACATTTTTTCAGATGCAAGATAAGAGTAGAAGTTTGCTAGTGCACGTGAAGATGGAGTCAATCAACCATACATCATAGATTTTGGTTAAGTGTTTAGTTTTATTTAATTCAGTTAACAGTATTTTGGTTTAAGTTTTTTAATGTTGGATTTAGTTTTAAATTAAATGCAAGTAGTTGTTATAAGTAATTAAAAAAAAATTATAACTAGATATTAGTAATGCTTCAGAGTTGGATCGTTAGGATAAGAGTTATAGTCCATGGTAGTGTGAAAGTGGTGACCAATGTTGAAACTTGTAGAGAGGGAAGATGATCAGGTTGGAGAGGAAATGGAGGAAGAGGCCATAGGATCGGAGGAGAAATTTGATACCATATAAGAAACTAAGAGGAAGGTAAAATGAAAGAAGAAGGAGAAGAAGACACTAAAGAAATGAAGTGGCTAAAACAATCTACATATCTTGCATGACATTACACGTATGATATAATGCTTACAACAAACATCCTATACATAGATACATGTTATACATGAAAAGTCTTAACACCCATGATTGTCTATACAACATGGTATATATGGATACATGTTATATATGGAAAATCTTAATGCCTATAACTCTTTACATTTTGTTTTGTTCTTCAACATTTCTATATTCTGCATCATGGAGTTTGAATCAAATGAAGGCTTTTCCTCAAACTACAATTTTGTAGTTCAAAAGAGATTAATCTTTCTGTTAGGTTCATTGATGAAATTTATTTTTCAGCTATTACGTACTGTAGCTGTAACTCTTGCTACACTAATGGAATAGTTCAAGTTGAAATACGTGTTTAACATAATGCAAGCAAAACAGAAGGTATTTAGTGTTTATCGTGATGTTCCCGCTGTAGAAAAATAAGAAGAAACAAGACAGGAGGCCGGTACTTTGACGTAGGACTTGTGTTAGTTGATTAGGTTTATCAACTGCATAATCCTTTTTCTTTTAAGGCCCGGTTCTCTATCTTGAGGGAGAAGATAAACTTCCATTATTCCTAATTAAAATCTAGAGAAATTACAGCAACAGCCTAAACTGTCACTAATGCATGGTTTTTATCTTGTGCTAGTTGATTAGGTTTTTTTTTTCTTTTTTGAGTTGAATCCAAATCCATTCTAAAAGGAATTTACACAGTTATTCTATTCCTAATTGAATCTAGAAATTAAGTTGGGATTTTTCACTATGTTTACCTTTGAAGTGATCGAGTATTGTTATAAAAAAACTAGAAGGAAAACCCTGTTGCGCATACTGAAATACATTTTGTTTCATTTGAACAAAACATACTGAAATCGAAGTGCTGATAAAAAGAAAAGAAGCTCACGAACTTATCATTTCTTTGAAATTTGGCGCTGCCAACTTACTGAGAAGTAGAAGTTGGCAGTTTAGGAACGTTGATTAGATAAATTGGAAAGTTATTCACAGACTCACCAACTTTATTTCTACTCCTCAATCATAAGCACGAGTCAAATAGCGCAGCAGTTCACCATGAATTCAATCCCCTATTGGTCATGAACTAAAACTGTAGAAAACGAAGAACAGTAATCAAACTTTAAAAAACATACACCATCCATAACTTTGAATACAATCCTTATTGATCATGAAACATACACCATCTACAATTTGAAAAACTAACAAATATCAGCAGCAAAACATAAACGGAAAACCAAAAAAAGCTTGAAACAAAACAAATAAAGATAACTGAGACATATGCAACTTTCCCTTCAACATTCCAAAATATGGCAAAATGATTACAGAGAAGAAAATTGCTCGACTTCTTTCAGTTCAGAGAGTAGACCTAACCAATACAAGAAGCTAGCAGTAGAGACCACAGATGACAAACTTCATGTAACAAACTAACAATAGGACAACCATGAAGTAACAAGAAACTGCATGCCAAACCACCAACTAATTAACGTTCTTTGAACAAATTAACTACCAGAAATTAATAAAAGCAAAACAAGAAACTCCACTAGATGGACACCGCCGGCAATATCTCCAATCTTTTCCGCCAACTAGACTTCCACCATACGACGACTACCATGTTTCCTGCTGACCCTCGATGTCCTTCAACCATGAGGCGATCTTTTTCGTCATCCTCCCCAACCCCCTGTAGCCCCTCAAGCACTCCGTCATCATTAGCCTAAAACCTCCATCATCTCCCTCAAACACTACATTCTCCGGCCGCGTCAACGACTCCAGCACCGCCTTCAACACCTTCGACCCGCTCTCCTGCTCTCCGACGTCGGTACCATCCTCCCCAATCGTCTTCTTGAACGAAACAACCGATGCACCGGAGGTTGCATCAGCAAAACGTGCCCCGTGCTGCATGAACAGCATCATCGACACCGACGGCCTGCAAGCACTGAGCTCCGGCACGGGCGGTAGCTCCGGCCTGCCGGCGGCGGGGACGAGAGGGTAGTATCCTCTGGTCGTTTCCCAGACCTCCGTCATCTTGTCGTTGACTCTCTGGTGGTACTTCTTTACTCGTTTGATCATGTCTGGTATACCCTCATGGACCTCCTCAGCCGGGTTCTGGTCGGAGACGAGAACGTCGACGGTCTCGCGGTTGTCGATATTGTGAACGATCGACGCCAACGCCACGTCGGTCACCAGTTTCGGTGTGACGTTCCTGGAGTGTAGCTCTTTCAGCTTGTCATACACCTCGTCTCTTTCGTCGACAGGGCGAGCAGTGCGCAGCACCACCATTGCCGATCGTGAAGGAAGAGAAGGAGACAAGGAGATGATGCCCTGGGAGAGGAAGATGCCACGGGGGATGAAGGGCCCGTTCTTGTCTTGGTCGTTCTTGGTTGGGGAGGAAGTGGTGGAGGCAGGGGATCTTGGGGGTTTGGGTGGTGGTGGTGGAGGAGGAGAAGTGGGTGGTTGCTCAGTGATATTGAGGTGGTGGAAACGGTGGGTCGGCGAGTCACATGCTGGTACGCATGGGAAGCAAGGAGGGGGAGGAGGAGAATCCATTGGCATGCAGTGGAGGGAAAGAGACGCGAAGATGGAGGAAATGAGTAAGAAGGCACGAGATGTTCCTTGTCTATGGAAGACAGGGAGAGAGGCTGTGCGATAACCCAAAAAAAAAAAAATGTAGATTAAATGGTTAAATTCGAAAAGTAAGTAGTTATATATAATTTAATGAAATTTGGGGGATATTCCCTTTGAGTACTTACAGGCAGTGGTGTATGTAGACATAGAAAACGGGCCGAGTGGGCCTGGGCCCGGCAAAAACACCCGCAGGCCGCGGGCCAGACCTGTCGGCCCGCCTAGATTATAAAAGGCATAAAAAGTCATGAGATACAACGTCCAAATTGTTAATATTACAATATTTCACCAAAAATAGTCTCAAGTAGGGATCTTAAAAAGTCCAATCTCAAAATAAAAATTTTCTATCAAAAGACTGAACAGAAGGTCGGCATTACTCCAACATAGCGTCATGGGATACATCACCAGATGGATCAGAAAGAGAGGAGAGTCCTGAGGAGGAAGGAACTGTAGGCAGGATAGGCTGGAGAGGAAGAGCAGCCAATGCAGAAACACAGTTCAAACATTCCTCCTTATCAAAACCTGAAGCAAGGTGTTCCACCCAAAATTTGAACAACAAAATAATGTCAGTAATAATCAAATCACATGGTTTAAAAGAATTTCGAAAAATCCTATTATTTCTTTCTTTCCAAACCAGCCAGAGGATGACTTGGAGAAGCAAAGTCCACCCAGAGTGAGATAAATAAAAC
>JAMKQA010014487.1:0-12105 GCA_024699735.1 Posidonia australis
GATCCCAAATCACAAGCAAATGCACAAAAAGCCAACCACAACCTCACACAACCAAGAAACAACAGATTACCCATTAATAAACCATTATACACAATATTGCAAATAATTACATGGTTTATAGTAAAAATGGATAATCAGGCCTAGATGTCACACTCCACCCACCTCACTAGTCGGTGACGGATGTGGCAGAGATGGGGTTGTCGCTTTGGTGGTTGGGAAGGTGGCACGATAGCATAGGGTGGTCCGTGGTGTCTCGGTGATGCTCTGGGGAGTCACAGGAGATGTTGGAATGGCATGGGGTGCTCCCCCCATCACAGGCTCCGGCGAGGCGGCGATTACAGCAGCGATGGCAGCGCTCTCAGGCACGGGAGGCCTAAGGATCCTCCCCTGAGTGATAGGAACTCAGGGAGAAGGAGGAGGAAGAACGTGGAGAGGGAGTAGAGGCCCACAGGGCCTCTTTCCACTGTAGGAGTAGCGGGCCTCACTGGAGCTGGTAGACCCACCATCGGAGGGGAGTGTGATGACGCACAGGGGAGCTAATCCTTGTGAAATCCTATCCAGACAACCCAGTAGGGTCCTACTGCACTAGAGGAACACAATTCAAACAAGAAGATGAAGAATTACCTGAGAATGTGTTGGTTGTCACCTCATGTGCCGGTGGTAGTGCTCTAGTTGCAGGTGTTTGGCCATCTAGGGCTAAAAAATTGGTTGGAGGGTGCTATCAACATGGGTGCAAAGGATGGCTCTCTGATGGTTTGAGTGATGGAAAAAGGAGAGGCTTCGGAGAGAAGAGCTTTCAGCCCTTGGCCTGTCGGTGGCAAGGGCCTTTTAAACTCTAGTGGGCTTTCTCCAACCGTCGATCTTTCTTTCCAGGGCCTAGATGCCGTTGGATTAGGCATGAGCTGGAAAGGAAAACAGGCAGAGATCGCAAGAGATCAGGGATATGCGTCGGAGAACTTGGGGTGACTATCGGAGAACTCGGGGTGACTGTCGGAAATGAAGGAGGTCGAAATTATTTTCCCTCATACCTAAGTCTTTGATTGATGGATGAATTAGGCTTACAATTGGGCTTTTGGATTTTAGGTTTTTGTAGTTTTTGTTTTAGGGTTTTTAGGGTTATTTTCTTTTAGGTTTTATGGGATTTTAGGGTTATTTGTTTTAGGTTTTTAATTAGGTTTATGATTTTAATTAATTTTTTTGATTTTGTGATTTAAGGTTTACTTAATTGGTTTTAAATTATCTTTTTTTAGGATTTTAATTATTTTAGGGTCTTTAGGAATTAATTAATTGATTAGGGTTTTTAGGGTTTTATTATTTTAGGGTTTTTCTGAATTTAAGTGGATTAAGGTTTTGTGTTTGAGTTTTAATTTAGATTTAATTATATTTTTAATTGACTTAATTAGGGATTTAGTTTAAATTTTGGTTTAATTGGTTTTTATTAGGGTTTTGACTTAGATTTTGACTTCATTGATTTTGCTTGATTTTTGTTTGGATTAGGGTTTCTTTTTAATTAGATTTAATTTTTTAATGGATTTTATTAAGTTTTACTTGATTAGGGTTTTAATTAGGGTTTGCACTTGAATAATTTGGATTTTAAATGGTTTAAATGGATTTTGACTTTAATTAAGGTTTTCATTTGATTAATTAGGGTTTTCGCTTGATTAATTTGGATTTTAAATGGTTTAAATAGATTTTGACTTCAATTAGGGTTTTCATTTGATTAATTAAGTTTTTCACTTGATTAATTTTGATTTTAGCTGGATTTAAGTGGATTTTATTTAATTTTGGTTTTAATTAGGGTTTTTATTTGACTAATTATGATTTTAAATGTTTTAAATGTGTTTTGTTTTGTTTTAATTTTGATTAGGTCAAAGTGGACTAGTGTTAGCCTGATTGGGCTTGTGTGGGCTTGAATGGGCTTATGGGTTTAGGGTCTTGGTGGAGTTAGGATTTTGGTGGAATTAGGGTTTAGGTTTGGTGGTTGCAACCAGCACATCTTTCCAGAGGAGCTTGCTGCCAAGTGACTGCAAAAATCTGGGTGTCTACAGTATTGATCCTTTTCTCCTGTTTGTTTAGGTCAGCGTGCGAGTTCCCTAGTTGGAGCTCGAGTCCCCTTTCGCTGACTCACTTTTTGACTTGGTTTCTCACCCATCCCGTTGAGCTACTTGTCACCTTCGATGATAGCTCAACGTAGAGTCTATCCTCCTCCTTACTGTCGTAGCCCCATTCACTCCCACCTTGAACTCTGCTTTGTCTGCATCTGCTCTTGCTACTCCTGAGTTCCCTCTACAACCCCTTTTGGCATATTAGGCTACCCCCACTACACCTCCATCTCTACCATCGCCCCAGCTTCTTGTTGCCCGAGTGATGGGGGTGACGACCCTGCCATCCACACCAACACCACCCATAGCACAACATCTTACTTCACCACCTGGTGGTTAGCCTCTGGGATTGAGTGGAGCTTAGTACTATCATTGCCTGCTGCTTGGACCCATACTAGCACAGCAGTTGTTGCTCCCCCACACTGCACCTCACCCTACACTGCATACTACTACCCCCTCTCCCTTGCATCAGATACCAACCCCTACATTCTTAACACAACACAACACACCAAAACATGGGTATGTCGGCTATCATGCTACAACACTAGGTGGCATGATGGTGGATCTGGAGGAGCACCTAGGTGCAACCTAAACGACTTACACAGGGACTGCCCTAGTTGCACCAATTTTACTAGTAGTGACCCCAAACGCTCTCTTGATAAGGATGAGTGATTTAGAAAGAGTACTTCGCCAAGTGCAGGGTAGTGACTGCTAGTTCTACTAGTTTTGGGACCTCTGCTACTTTCCAAAGGAAACTCTTCCTTTAAACTTCCAAGTCTCGGGCTTTGAAAAATATAACTGTAAAGGCTGCCCGATCTCGCTACTGAGAGTATATTGTAGAGACCTTGCATAGCTTCAGGCAGATGAGAGGCTCCTGATATGTCTTTTCTATAAGAGTTTGACCAACCATGCCTTGAAGTGATTCACTTCCTTGGACATGGCATTTATCAAGACTTGGAAGGAACTTAGCTAGGCATTCCTGTAGCAGTATTCTTTCAACCTCATCCTAGCCCCTAAGTGCGAGGACTTGCCTGCAACCAAATAGAAGCCCTACAAGCCATTTGGAGAGTATGTTGGGTGTTGTTGCATTCTTGCTTCGTAGGTCTATGATAGACCCTCTGACGAGGAGTCCATCGAGATGGTCATCCGTGGAGCACAGCCATCCATTAGGGCTCTGTTGAGCATTTAGCCTATAACCACATTTGCATCCCTGATCCAAGCTAACGCTTGCGTGGAAAGTTCATTGCGTAGTAGTAGCTTTCCTACACTCATTGCATTCGCCAAGTAGGCAACCAACCCCCAGGCATAACGTCGACACCAGTAATAATAGCAACAACAACAACTGCACGAGCAACAACTTCAACAAGAGGAGGGATCCCCCTAAGACCACTTTTGCATATGTAGGATCCCATACTGCCTACTAATGTAGTGAGCCTGCCAGCTCAACATTAGTTAGTTTACGCACTTACACGTAGGTCACCGCACACTTCTCACATCACCACCACTGTCGAGCTAGTATACCCCCTCACACTGGCAAGGCAAGGACTACACCATGGTCAAGGACTTCCACGATGCCTAGTGTAGGAGTATACCCCTTTGGTTGAGCACCTTAGCGTCATCTTGCCTAAGGTACAGTCGCTGCTGAGGTTTCCAAAGATCTGTCCACCGCCGAAACCACTCCTGGGGTGGTACAAAGTGGATCTTTTTTTCAACTTCCATAGAGTCTTGGGACACTCTACAGACAGCTACTTTACTCTGTAGAATGCCATCCAGAACTTGATTGATTGCAATGTCATCATCATCAACACACAGCAGATAGGGTCTACACCTGTTGCAGCCCCAGTACCAGCACAAGCACCACCCTAGCCTAGCATTGTCAGCTAGTTCTTGCCTGAACTTGCCAATCCAAGTGCACCATGGACTTCAGGGGTTCATTCCCTCTTTCCTGTCGAGTCCGAAATGTCAGCATCGGATCCTTATGAACTGACCTAGGATTTGTCTACTCCCTTTCCCCACTCTTTGTATTGTTTGTTCCTTGAGGGCTTGAGGTCCTCAATAAATATGATCCAGGTTACCACCAAGCTAGAGTGTGTGGCCACATTTCCGACCATGTAGTCTTCACCTACCGCCCAAATGTGCCTACGAGCCAAGCTATTGTCAGAGCTTTCCTAGCCACAACCATCCTCAACAACCATTGTAGTAAGCCTACAAGTCTCCTAGTTGGAGTTGGTCGCTCGAGCACCTGTGGTTATCAATATGAATCGAGACATCAATCGTGTGCCCTATGACAACACCATAGAAATGTGCGTGGAGGTCATGCAATCGAGCCAGGTGTACACGGCCCCAACTCCACCACCCAAGAAGCCAAGTCTTCCTTCACCACAACCTGAAAACCCCATCCCTTCCATTGTTGCTAAAGTAGCTCCACCTAAACCAACCACAGCAACAACCACTAGCAAACCAACGGTCGTTATCACTACATAGCTAAAGAAGGTCAAAGTAGACATTTCTATATGGGACCTTATCCACACTTTATCTGAGCATAGGGAGGTGTTCCTCTGTGTCTTCTACGATGCACATGTTTCCCCCACTATTGACCCAGCAACCCTTAAGTCCATGGTGGGAATGATCGCGACACCGCACATCATTTCTTTCTATATAGAAGAATTGCCACCGATAGGGACCAACCACAACAAGCCACTATTTGTGACTGCATAGTATTGGAACTTCTGCATCCCCCTCACGCTGGTTGACAATGGTGCAAGCTTGAATGTCTACCCCTTGCGTACAACAAGTAAGCTTGGATTCAAAGCCGAGAACGTCATGCCAGTAGTCAAGGGAATGACGTCGTTTGATAACACGCATGAATGCACTAGGTCTCCTGGTCATCCCCCTCACCATTGGTTCGACTGAGTTCAACGTAGATTTCTACGTTGTCGATATTGAGCCTTTCTTCAACCACCTGCTTGGGCACTCTTGGCAACACAAGTATCAAGTTCTTCCTTCGACCCTCCACTGCATGATTAAGTTTGGCTGGGACGGTAGCATTGTTACCATTATGGCCAAAAACTTTGAGAAAGAGAGGGTCGACTCTGTATCTTTTGTTGCTTTACAGACTATCTAGTTTGAGTCCAAGCATTCTGATGTGCTACTCCGCATTTATCGGTTTGAGCAGGTTAACTTCATTCATGACTTTGAGCATGGCTACTACCCACCTGTTCGTTGCAATTCCTTCTTGATGGTTGAGAATTTGTGCCATAGGTGGGGATATGAGAAAGGGACACCCCTTAGGTAGAACAGACAGGGGATCGTTGAGCCAATCGTTGCTGCAAAGCATAGGGATCGCAAAGTCCTCAGATATAAGCAACATGAGTCCAACCACCCACTAAAGATGAAGAAGCTCCCCATTCCTTTCGATTTGACTAACTTTGTGAGTGTAGGAATCCTCGACCATAACCACAGTGTCACATTGCCAGATACAGCACAACGGCAAGAAGCCCTGCTAGATTCCGAAGAGTGGGTGTGCATAAAGGATTATTATTCAGATGAGAGCCTCTCATGTCTAGTTGATAGAGACTTAAGTAGTGGTGGGCAGCAGTAGTGGCCAGCATAGCCCAAGTCAGTATTTTTAGCACTACCCTCTCTCGTCACAACAGTAGGTACAACAGGTGTAGTGTTGATGTTAGCCCCTTACGTAGTCCCTCTGATCTTGTCATCAGTCACCACCACAACTACAGCACCACCACAAATCCCAGTAGTGTAGTCCACCGACTTACCCACGGCATCAGCGGTTCCATCATAGCAATCTGACTTGATGGTGGGTCCATCAGTCAATTCCACCACACCAGCCACTCTGCCCGCTTCATCACAGAATCTAGTAGTAGCAATAGTAGCACCTCCACCTTTTGCATCAGTTAGTCCAGTACAGATGTTACACCCCACAGAATCATCCACAGATCCATCGCTTACAGCTACAGAAGGTGTAATCAGTAGTCCAATTATCCAACAGTCAACACAATCACCAAGTGCAATAACCTCATCAGTGCATCTCTTAGAGAATGTAGTAATCCTTCCAACATTGTTGCTTGTCCCAATCCATCTCGTAGCCAAAAAACTTGTGTTGAACGCAAATAGCGTAGGTTGCAGGAATAGTGAGCTTGCACAAGGCTACTACATTGACCTCGCCTCTAATGAAGAGGAGGTAGGAGCCGTGGAGGCTGAGTAGACATAATGCTCCAGGGCCTGGAGATTCTTTCCCAAAAGCAGCTTGTTGTCTTAACAGAGGACATGATAGAACAAGATAGAATCAAAAAGGGCGAGGCAGATGTCACAAAGCAGAGTATAGCACCTACACCATAGAAGTTTTTGGGCCAACCAGCAGTTATGGTCCTTGAGGAGAGAGAATCAGCCTTTACTAGACCATGGGAGTTAATCTCCCAGCAGCTGGGAAGGGGTCTAGGTGGTACATTCAATCCAAGCCTCACCTTGGTTAAAAAAAACTTTGATTTAGGTAGGGACTGTCAGAACAACCAGTACAACAATGCTCGCCCAATAAGGCCATCTCACCGTACATCCACAAAAAATTCATAAAATCAACTAGCTTTTAATAATGATTTGATAGTAGAAGAGATAGATCAGTCTAGTCAACAAACAAGCTTAGAGAGAGGCAGCACAAAAGCTAGCCACTGCAATTACAAGAACACGTGGGTCAACATAACCCTCCTCAAGCACCATCAAGGCCAGGAGTCAGAGTAGATACTCTCTTTTGACATCTCAAATCCCACATTTGAGTGAGAGATCTTGTCCAAGCTCATAGCCTATGAAGAGGAGGGTGATGTAGGCGCAGAGGATAATGATGAAGCACTACCAGAATTTTGTTCATACGGAAATGACTTGAAGGGCCCTAACCTCCATGTTGAAAAGGTGACAAAGCTGTGGAACATTGGTACAGTAGACGATGTCAAGGAAATGCGCATCAGCGCCTCGTTGACACCACATGCAAAGTCAGAGTTCATTGCTTTTCTCAGAAAATACATAGACATTTTTGCCTAGAGCTACGATGATATGGTCGAGTTGGATGTCGAGGTAATTGTGCACACATTGCCACTCAAGCCTAATGTCAAGCCAGTTAAGTAAAAACTCAAGAAGATGGTGACCACAATGGCTACTCAAGCTCAACGAAGAGATCATGAAGCAGCATAAAGTTGACCTTCTCAAGGTCGTTCTTTATCCTGAATGGCTTGCTAATATCGTGCAGGTGGCAAAGAAATATGGACAGGTTTGCAAGTGAATATATTATAGGGATCTCAATAAGGCGAGTCCAAAAGATGATTTCCACTAACTCACATTGACGTCTTGGTGGACAATATCGTAGGGCATAAGATGTTGTCTTTCATGGATGGTTTCTCGGGCTACAACCAAATCAAAATGGTGGAAGAAGATATGGAGAAAACATCGCTCATCACCCCCTAGGGAATCTTTTGCTACAAGGAGATGCCGTTTTTGTTTAAGAACACAGGCACCACGTACTAGTAGGTGATGATAGTACTCTTTCACGACCTCATGCACCAAGAAGTGGAGGTATACATGGATGACATGATTGCCAAGTCAAGAGAACTCGAGGACCATCTGACCTACCTGAGAAAACTGTTCAACTGTCTATGGAAATATAATCTTCGGGTCAACCACAGTAAATGTGCATTCAGAGTATCACCGGGAAAGCTCCTCGGATATATTGTCATCCAAAGTGGAATCGATGTGGATCCAAGTAAAGCAAGAGCTATCATTGACATGCCTTCCTCCCACTACAGAGAAAGAAGTCTTGAGGGTTGTTAGGGCGACTACAATACATCAGCCATTTCATTGCCCAGTTCACACCAATCTGTGAATCAATCTTCAAGCTCCTGAGGAAGAACGCCCAGATCAACTGGAGCGAGGAGTGTCAAGCTGCTTTAAACAAGAATAAATAGCTTTTGGCGAGGGCTGCTATTTCGGTTCTACCAGTGCCAAGACGACCACTACTCCAATACTTGTTAGTGCCAAGACGGCCACAAGGAGCAAGCAATCTAATATTTGAGCAAGAAATTTAGTGATTGGGAAGCCAAGTACACCACTATCAAGAATGTCTGCCTATCCTTAATCTAGGCCACATAGTGCCTGAGGCACTATAGATGGCCTATCTTGTGTTGCTTTTATGCCACCATGATCCAATGAAGTATTTGTTTCAGGCATTGGTGGGCAAGTGCGAAAATGGCTGGTGTCGTTGTCTCATTATGATATCACTTTTGTCACGCAGAAATCCATGAAGGAGTAGGCTGTAGTAGACCACTTGGTGGAATTACCCTTGTCGGATTATCAACCATTGCAGACTCAGTTCCCATATGAGGACATTGTTCACCATGGATGACTTAGAGTTAGAGGAGCTCAAGAAAGTAAAATAGTGGCACCTCTATTTTGATAGGGCAGTCAACAAGAAAGGAATGGGCATTGGTGCAGTGTTGGAAACGCCGTAGGGCCAGATAACCCCCTATGCTAGGAAGTTGAGCTTCAGATGCACCAACAATGAGGTTGAATACTAGGCATGCATCCTCGGGCTCCGAGCTATGCTAGAACAAGGCATGTGCAAGCTCCAAGCTCAGGGTGGCACCCTCCTAGTCATCTCACAATTTAATGGCCTTTGGAAGACTAAAGATTTGAAGCTAGTGCCATACCACAACAATCTCTTAAAACTCATGGCAGAATTCTAGGAAATCCACTTCTCCTTCATGAGCAAAGCCAAGAAAACCTATACAGATGCGTTAGCAACATTGGCATCTTGGCTTTTGATGCGAAAAAATCATACGATAGAAGTCTCTATGACCCAAGCAGACCAGCTAGTGCACTACATGAGCATAGAAGAAGCAGATGCGATAGAAGAGCCCCCTTGGTACGAAGACATCAAGGCCTTCCTCAAGACAAGACGCCTACCTTCAGGTGTATTGGCTGCAAATCGGAAAACCATGTCACACCTTGCGTCGAAATATGTCCCCAGTGATGGACATCTGCATCGGTCTCGCGTCCCATCACCTCACTCTAGGAAGGGAATTTGTAGACACCCTAGTTTTCATCCTCGAATGGTAATTTTCTTCTCTAGCAGAACCCTCACTTGGTCAGTCGGCATAACCACCTTCATCACCCAAAACCCCACTTAAAACCCAATTCCATCAACTGTATAATTCAACACAACCCAAACATAGCCCAAAATCAACCTACTCAAGCCCCCTCATGGCCTGGATGCTTAGTGGACTAGGCTTATTTCCTTTGCTTGCAAACTGTTTTGGACCATCGTGGCTCGATAGCGTGGTCCATGTGCGTGGTTGGGATGCATGGGTTCCCTAGGTCAGTATCAACAGGTGAAGGATAGACTCGTCCATTCACCTTGGGTCCACTAAATCCTTGCCTCCCATTGGCTGGCATGGATCTACGTGTGTCCCTCTCCTCTTTCAGACCATGAAGTCCCCCATGATCTTTCTTTTCCCTTTGGTGTCCCCTTGATCAAATCCCAATTGAAGGATGGGAGTGGTTGAGGATCTGTGGCACAAGTTCAAAGCACTCACCTTTTAAAACCCATCTCGTCTCCTACGATTGGATCTTTTGCTTGCCATTCACTCACTCACGTCCATAGCATACCAGCCCTGCTCTCTACGCTCTCCTTTTGCACCTAAGCTCCTCGTCGGCCTCCGATTTCCTTCCAGTAATTCGATTAATGCCCATCTGTCACCATTGAAACCCAACACTCCAGCTACCTCCAAAAGCGACCACAGCCCATCAAATTCTCCCACAACATATTCCTAAGTTGTTCAATTGTCCACCACTATCCCTAGAGCCTTTACAACCCGTTCCAACCGTCGACCATCTCCCCTAGTCTACCATCGGAGAAGCTAGGCCATCTGAGTAGGGAAAGAGCATCACAGTCTTCGAATAGGTACTTTTCTCATCCCATGGCCTTGGTTACCTTCCTTAGATGCTGTGAACTTGCTTCTTAGTTGTCTATTTCTTGTTTGCATCCCATTTTGCTTCACATCTTGTTGGTAGAGATTCGTCGACCCATGTGAGGCCAATGGCCCTTGAGTGTGAGGTCAGGCCCCTCCAATGGCACCCTGGTTCACCCTCTTCATCTACTCATGCCTCTCGACCCCTTCACACAGTCCTTGGCTATCTGTGATGGCCAGACAGGGGAGGACATCATCGGTGTGACCTGAGTTAGATGGGGAGAGTGACCTATGCACGTGCATACATGTTGTTTGCTTCCTGAGCCTTCCTCACTCCCCTCAATGTCACCAAGATGCCCTAGATGGCTGACGACCTTCATCAACCCTTGCCATGGCCAGTGAAGTTTATTAGTTTGGCGAAAACAACTGGAGATGGAAGGGATGGTCCAAGTCTATTCGTTTCGCTTCAATTGTGTTTTCCCGTTTGTGTGTGACCCTTCTTTATTTCTAGATGCTTGCATTGCCTTCTTTTTTTCCTTTATGGCTTGGGGAAAGCGATGAAGGATGGTCGTCTGCTACAAATTCTGGATCTTGGGTTGATACCGCGTGTTGAATGCGCAGGTTCTTCAGTCTAGAGCACGGGCCAACTGAGCCCCGTCTTGTTTGCTAAACTCTTGTTTTAGTTTAAAGCGTGTTTTGATCTTTTGAGGTCTTCACTTATAGTTCTTCTATGGGATGCATTTGGTTTCAGGGTTAGACACTTTCTACTATTTTCTTGGAGAATGAAAAGTCTAATAATGGAGCCTGTCCTTGTCCCGCAGTGGACCTGCATGGCCATCCAACATGGAAATTCCAAGGACTCTTGACCTTATCAGACAGAGTCCCTTTCTTGCTTATCTCATTATCTACATCCCTTAATCGAGTTTTCGTCTAAGTACTCTCTACTTATCCAAATTTTGTACTGAACATCGTGTTTTGATTTTGCATCTTTTGGCTTTAAAGTAAACATAAATTGGCATATACATGCCTACACAGCTACACAAATGGGCGAAGAAGCCAAGAAAGATCGATTCGTTAGGCGTATGGAGGTGCCTAACACCTTCTCCATGCGTAATAGGAGTCCTTACCCTTTCTTTGGTTTGCATTTACCTTTGTGTTGCATTCATTTGCATGGTTTTCCATTTAGCTTTTTCGATTGAGTTTTATCGTTTGTTTTGTTTCTGGTTTTCCTCGTCTTCCAATTCTCTCTTCAATAGGCTAGTTGGCGACACCAATTCTTTTCCTTATGCGTCTGTGTTTTGCGATGTTTCTTCCCCACCTTTTTGAGGAGCATCCTTCTTACAGATCCTTTGCTTCCACTGTGACTACACCGTTTCTCGTGAGTTCAGTTTTCCTTGTGTCATGCTCGCATGGTCCTCAAGGTGGATTTGGTCACAACGCTAGAGAACCACTACAGCTCAGAACAAACCCTCAAAATTTTCATGAGGACTGGCATAGCACCACAACTACACAACACCAAGAAGGCCAAAAACCCACTAATCCAATTGTAGAACGCTACGAAAGCTATTTTTCTCATTAAACACAGGAGACTCAGCATCTAACGACCTAGAACTCTATTAAAATATTTGGCCAAAACACTACTTCCAAATCTGAGTTGTTACATCCTAACCCCCTTAAAGGAATTTCGCTGCTAAAATTCTTGGAACGAAACACCAAGGGCACCAAATTATGACATTGAGTCCACGTCTCTAGCCAACTGTAGACACCCCGATTTTAAGGTGACCCAGGAATGAGTATCCCTATGTTGCTTTGGACGCGATCAGCCCTTAAACCGAGCCCTAAACCCATTAGACAGAGCCCAAATCAGACATCTGTGAGTAGGGCTGGCGCACCAACTTGGCGCACCAAGTTGGCGCACCAAGTTGGCGCACTAAACAGGCGCCCAACCGTTTCCAGACCGTGGCTGTTGACCTTCCACCTTCCGGGCTGTTACTCTTGCAAACGAATGTGCCAACGAATATTCGAGGCTTTTC
>JAMKQA010014488.1:0-17124 GCA_024699735.1 Posidonia australis
AAAAAAAAAAAAAAAAACCACTCCCCACCTTCATCATCACCTATAACAACCTCTAACCACCAAAACAAATCCTAACTACTTTCCACCTTCATCATAACCACCTATAACAATCTCTAACCACTTAAACAAACCCTAACTACTTCCCACCTCCAATATAACAACTTGTAACAACTTCTAACAGCCTCTAACTAACCACAACAACCCATAACAACCATGACAAGCCTATAAATACCCCTTATTTGCAAGTGAGAAAGGGTTGTTGGAAAATTTGAGAGGAGAGCCATCAAAGCTTTTTCTTCCCAACCAGAGCAACCAGAGGGGTCCAGGATTAAAGAGGAAGCTCAGAGAGGAGAAAAAACTGAGTTTCAATCCATCTCTGGCAAACTCCAACGACCTCTAGTGAGCTCCGACGGCCATGGTCACTGCCAGCCCAAGTATGCCCTCCACAAACCTCAATTTCCTTCCAAAATAATCTCCAAGGTTTCTCTCTACCTTCCCTAGTCAATTCCAATAGAGCTAGAGGTCTTCCCTGGCTGGAATCGTGGTTTCAGGCCTCGTCAGAGCCATTCTTCGGCAAGAGGAGGTCAATGGGTGGGGGCATGAATCCAGTGTTCTATTCGTTTCCCATTCAGCTCGACCTTCCTCCCATTGACCTCCTCTTGCTTTTCCACCAGTCGAAACTCCACTTCAGTCGCTTTGGAAGGCACCAGTGGAAGCTCGTCGGAATTGCAACATCTCGCCGTCGTTGGGGAAGACAATGAATAGTGCTGCACAATCGAGCGCCTCTAGCTCCGCTGTGCCTCTCCAAGCCTCCAAATACATTCCCTGACATGCCCCCAGCACTCCAGAGCAATCAAAGTCAAGCTTCGTACCCTAGACCACTCCCGTAGCCATGCTCACCGGAGAAGACGACGACGACAGCAGGTGGAACCCAATATCAAGAGGATCGCCACCATTCTTGCTCCTAGATGATGGAAAATCATCCTCTCAGCGTCCCAAGCTACCTGGAGCCCTGGACCACCGTGCAGTCGCCTCTATAGCTTCCTTCTTCCTTGGTGCCGTCGTCGGAGTCGTGTCGTAGGTGAGGGAGGTGGGAGGCCAACTCCAGTCGTCAAACCTAGGATCTAGGTCATTGGATTTTCTCCCCTCCTTCTTCTCTAGCTTCTAGTTGGACCTGATGCTTGATCAGGCATCGGGATGCCCCAGAAGGGCATCCCAGGTGGTCGTCGACGGCGGAGTTCTGTCATCAGTGGCCTCCGTCTCTTTGTTCTAATAAAAAAAAAGTTTTCTTTGAATAAACTTCTGTACTTTTTTTTTCTTACATTTAGGTCCTTATTTCTTACATTTGGATCCTTCTTTCTTTCATTTAGGTCCCTACAATAGATTTTAAATCATTTTAAATAATACTTGTTCTGAAATATTGCAATGTGACCCCTGAGCTTTCATAGTAATGTTTTCCATGCTTTAAAATTTGATATATAACCTCTGAGTTTTTTTTCATGCATTTAAGTCTAGCATTTTTGCATAAAAACCCTAAGCTTTGTTGAAATAGTTCTGAATGCATATTGCTCTGTTTAAATTGCAAATAAAACCCTAAGAATTCAAATATTTGCCCAAATGTGTCCTGAATTGCATTTTAGCCTTTGAATTTTACTGATTTCTCACTAAATGCATATTTTCTAGGGTAAATTTACATGTCAATCCCTGAAACTTTTTGTTTTCAAACATGGAATTTTTTTCTTGCACATTTAACCTTGAATTTCTATAGAATTGCATTAAATACATGTTTTAATGGCAAAATTGCATATTGACCCCTAGGAATCTTTAATTTGATCAAAAATGCACAACTTTGCACATTTGACCCCAGATTTCTTCAGAACTACATAAAATGTATTTTTCTTTGTATTTTTGATGATTTAGCCTCAGAATTTCAGTTTTCACTTAGAATTTGGGAATTTTACCTTTTTTTACACTCACACATGCATTTTGTACATTTTGTTGCTATTTTTCATGTATATTTTCTCTTGTCTTCTTCCTTACATCGTGCACGCATTTCTAAACTCATTTCAAGCTTGGTTTTCCCATCGTTTCCTGGATTTCTTCCGACTTTCGTGATTTTGATTTGATTTGGCTTTTCATCATCCAAGGGTGTACATTAATAGGCTTAACAACGCCGACATTGTTCCGAATGAGGATTATTTTCCTTAATTTGATTTTCTTGGATTTTTTCGAGTTTCTGCTGATTTACATGACACTTTCCGAGAGTTTCTCGATTTTCCTCATCACCCATGGGCGTACAGTAAAGCGACATTCTCAATGCCTACATTTGTCCCTTGGATTATCTTTTTTCCTTTTATTTATTTCTTCTCTTTGATTTGGCATGTTTTCGCAATCACTTTAAGCATGTGCATTCAGAATAGGCAAGCAGACACACAATAGGCCACTAGCCAATAGGAAACTTCGGAAGGCCGATTTCTTTGGGCGCATGTGGGTGCCTAACCCCTTCCTTATGCGTAACAAGAATCCTTACCTTTTCTTTGGCCCGCATTGATTTGTGCACTACATTCATTAGGCACGGAGCATACATGTTTTCTCCACCTTGATTTTTTCTTGGTTTTCTTTAGTGTTTGGTTTTCCTCGTCTTTCCATTAAAAGACTAGGTAGTAACTCCTTTCCTTATCCTATCTTATCTTTCCTTGGTGTTTCCGAGTCTAGTCTTCTTCATCGGATTCACCATCTTCGTCGTGATCATACCAGGACTCCTCGTGTGCTTCCACTCACCGTAAGGAGAGCCGTGCAGGGTTCCACCATCATGGTCACAGGAACTGGCGTCCATAGATTACACATCAAATGGACATGATCATGTGATGAACCCTACACATGATTCGGATTTGTTGCTGCACATATCGTGACCGTCGGGTTCCATTTGATGTTCATTTGATGAACATGGTCACTAGTTCCATTTCATGTGCTGTCCAGCCAAACACAAGTTGTTGTGATGATGATTTCTGTTCCGCATCAACCATCAACAATCAAATAAGCTGGCTAGAAATGTTCTAATGAATTTTATTATGACAATCAATGAAGTAATTACATGCATTTCAACTTGTAAAGAACCAGTAACGTGACACGAATGTTTAAGAATTTGCGTCATCCCTGGATCTCTTCGAGCCTGGAGCTTTGGTAAAGAGCATACGGCTCGGAGCAACGTTGCAGATTAGCCAAGTTTCCTCGACTTCGGCTTCATAATCTGCTGTGCAACCTTTCCCCTCTATGACTATGAGATCCGTCAATTGTATGGAGCCACTGAGCAGGCGAGATAGCTCCTTAGTCATAGCATAAGAACTCAGGGGGTATTCTTGGAACTGAGCTAGCATTTGCCCCTAAACAAGGGAATCTTGCTGATAGCCGAACTGCTGCATCACATGGATTGGGTGATATTCAACTCCACTATTCAGCCTTGGCAGAATGACAAGCTGCAAGTCGACTTTGTTGAAGAAAGTCTCTAAGTTATGAGTAGTTGAAGGAATAATGCGCTAGATGACTTTTTGTTCTGTCAAGCTTTCTAACCATTCGTACTCCTTCTGAACTGAGGTAAGCGTGACTGCATGACCGCTTTAATAGTAAGATTTGAAGCCAACCATACCTGTATAAAAGCTCCACAGCCGTAAAAGTGTCGGTAGCACCGTAGTGACCGGTCTAGAGCTCGGTAAGTTTCTGTTAAGATGACTGGGGCCAGATCTATCCGATGAGTAACCATGGCTAGGGCGATCTCGATGACCTCAATGCTTACGACCGTCCGACCATGGCTGAAAATCAACTCCCCTAAGAAGCGGATAACAAAGTCCTTCAACCATAGCTCGTCACCTAGGGAGGCGCGCATTCCAGTCACCTTGTTAAAGTAGGCCAGTTGTAGCATAGGAGAATGTCCGTCTGAACAGATAAGCTGACGACCACAATCGCTGGTTGATAGGCCAGTTAGCTCACTCAGGACTGAGGAATATCTGTCGCACCGCATAAACACAATGGGTCCCATGAAATTTTGTAGACAACATATTTTGTGGACCTCCTCCAAGGTTGGGGTTAATTCAATTCTCCCAAAGCGGAATACATGATGAGCTGGCTTCTAGAACCGGGCAGCTGCATATAGGAAGTATGAAGAAACCTCCACCCTCGTGATATCTAGAAGCTTTGAGGAGATCCCCCAAGTCCGCAACTTATCGCGATCGCTTTCTATTAACTATATGATCCATGCTTAGAGAATAGTTGAGCAGTGTGTAGGCACAACCATCGTAGGGAAACCCATGATCTGTAAGGCGCTTCAGCTTTCCTTAACCCGAGCCTCCCGAGAAAGGGCAAATGATCTCCTACAGATCATGCTTAAAACATTGGTTTAGAAACAAGTTTCAACATTGTTCTAGCAAACAGATGAAAGATGCAACGCCATGGTATTGAAAGAATCAGAGCAACTGGCCAAAGGCTGAAAACTACAACTGACTGAACAAAGAGTTGCTGAATAGACTAAATCTTGTGCACAACCTTGAGGGAAGGCCAATCGGTTTTGACCAGGTTCTCAAGTAACGAGATATAGCCATCAAACATGGAGGATCAAGATTGTTCGATGACTCAGCCCTCATAAGGAACTTAAGAAGCCAAATGAGGTAGCTGAAGTGCCCACTAAGTAGATTACTAGGATCCTCAACTTGTAGAGTAGCTGACATGCCCTTGGTCGAGCATTGGCTTAGTGTGACTAACCATAGGATAGTTGAAATGCCCCTGGTTTGACATGGATGACTCTTAACCAATTAAAGTAACTTGCATGCCCCTGGTCGAGTACTGGCTCAGTATCTCTAACCATAGGACAGCTGACATGCCCCTAGCTTGACATAAATGGCCTTAACCAATAAGATCACCACACTTATTCTGAGAGTAGACCAGAATGCCCTAGGTGCAGGAGAGTAGACCACCTAATTCTGAGCTGGCGAGCTCACCACATTGACCGGCATATGCCACAGCATTCTAGGCAAAGTCATTTTTTCGTGCATACCCGGTGTGGGATCCATTGTTGCCACCATTATTGTTGTTGCTTTTGCCTGAAGCCATGGTCTTCTTTGCGAATGTTGCTAATGTAGGAAAGCTTCTGCTATTCAGTGAGCTCTCAACACGAGTGGCAACTTTGATCAGAGATGCAAAGGGGGAAATAGGCTGGATGCTTTGCAAAGCCCTAGTGGTTGGTTGCACTCCTCGAATTATTATTTTGGTAGACACTTCATCAGTAGGTCTATCGTGAACATGTGAAGCGAGGGCTCGCCAGCGCTCGACGTACTCCCCGAACGGCTCGTGGGGCTTCTACCTTGTGGCGACTAGGTCCTCGTGCTTTGAAACCATGTCAAGATTAAAGGAATACTATTCCAGAAAAGACTAGCTGAGATCATTTTAGGTCATTATAGTGGCCATATCTAGGGATGTGAACAATTTCAAAGCTGGACTTGTGAGGCTTTTTTGAAAGAGGTGAATGAGAAGTCTCTCGTCAGCCTATAACTGAGCGAGATCGCCATAGTATGCCCTAAGGTGTGATATTGGGCATCCTTTCCCGTTATACTTCTCAAATTCCGAGATATGGAAGTTCAGAGAGAGTATTGCCTCTGGGAAATAGCAGAGGTCTTAGAAGGCATAAGGCTTGCGGTCCTTGCCCTGCACTTGTTGTAGTGTTTTCTCCAGGTCGTTCATCCTAGTGAGAAGTGCATTCGGGGTTGCTGTTGACATTGAGCGTGCAGCCGGGGCGGGTCTCGCGTACGCTGTATCTATTGCACCCATGTGCTCCTCCAGATCTATCATCTCGTCACCTGGTGCCGTGGTGTGATGACCAACGTACCCGTGCATGTGTACTATTTATGGTGGTGTGCATGCTAAAGCTTGTATCTGATGCAAGGGTATAGAAATGTTATGCTGTGCTGGGCGTGTTATTGTGTGTGGGAGTAACAGCTGCAGAACTGATATTGTCGGGTTCACGAGCTGTTGTACTCCTGTTAGCCCAAAAGGTGGACCACCAGCAGATGGAGGAATATGCTGTGCATGCTGTGGTAGTGATACTATCGGTAGAGTAGCTGCGCCTGTCGTTGGGATAGTGAGAAGCTACGGTGATGGCTGCGGTGGTGGTGTGACTGGTGCAGCATGGAATGCCTAAGCAGGTGGAATGGGGTTCTCAGGGATTGGACAAACCAGTGTAGTCAGGGTAGGATCGAGAGAAAAGGCCATGCTTGGCAGCCTCTATGCGAGGGCCAGAAGCTACTGAGATTGCATAGTGATGGAACCATCAGTAGCAATACCGAGGGCTGGAAAGAGCAAGTGGAAGAGATGTCACAGGGGGCTGGAAGTTCAAGGATGCTAAGGGTTGAAAACCTATTGAAGAAGAAATCACAGCCAGCTGTGTGTCAAGCGGAGTAGGGTCAACTAAAGGACAGGACATCATCAGATCAGATGCCCTAGTGGTAGTCATGGTAACTGACATGGCCATGGGCTCCAGACCAGTAAGGGTCTGCTAGTGTCCCGAAACCGGAGGACAGGGAACACCAGGTGCCTGGAAGTGGCTGTCATGGAGTGCATATGGAGTGACTGATGTCAAAGTAAAAGAGGAAGGAGGGGCAGAAACAGGAATCCCCTCTAGAGCAGTCGGTGCAAAGGTCTCAGAAGCTCGCTGGGCTATAACGGACAACAAATGGGTAAGGATGGGGCTACGATTGCAAACTAGAGGATGACGCCTACGAGGAGCTATCGTCAGAAGTGACGAATAGCTCGATGAAGGACGGTCGAGAACAGTGCCTCAAGTCTGAGGTCACAGAAATGAATTCCTAGGCTCAGACCTAGGAACTCGCACACAAGACCCTATACCTGACAAAAGAAGAAAAACCTAATGTGTCAGTGAAGAAGAGATGACAAAACAACAAAAGAAGTAAGTGAGCTATGCAATCGTTTGTTAGGGTGGCATGAATGGCACACATGCACATGAATGTTACTAACATGCACTCTCTCAGCATGCATGTCCCACATAGGGTCAACCATATGGGACACACTCATGGGTTTGGGTTTTGACTCTGGTCAGAAAAGTAAGGTTCCCGTTCTAAATCTTGGCCAGAGCATAGGTAGTGAAAAGGTGGTGTGTTGGTGGCCTCGTCTCCTACATTAGCATGGATCTGTACCCTCTACTAGCACCAACACAACCCCAAACAAGAGGGGATAAACTAACAACACGTCCTACGCCAAAGCTATAGAACAAGCTACTAGAATTGTCCATCGTGAACTGTGGGTAGACTAGAGTAGAAGATGCATGCCTTATATGATCAATCATGCAATATGCTTTTGTGTCTTTTACTTCTGTTTTATTAAACCATAGGGAATTGTGAGCATTTGTCTCTCGTTATGCCTTATTATTTGTTTATCTGAGTTTGTGTGTTTTATTTTAACCAGATAGGGAGGCAAACATGTCTCTACTCTCCTAATCATGGTAAACAAAAAAAATGGGAAAGAAAACACACAATCATGGCATCTAAAAAGTCAATCAACAAGCAAAAGGCATGAACATGGCATGTACTAGTGTAGTGCCCACAAGTAGTGAAGAAAAGCAAGTATCAACAAAAAAAAGCATGAATTAGGTCATGTGCATATGCGATGGCAATAGCAATGGTGTAAAAAGGCACAAAAAGACATGTTCAGTCAAATATGTACAACAAACAGTACAAGCAAACAAACACAAAGTATACAGACCGAAGACAAGCAAGAAAAACAAAATGAAAGCTAGAATTTGGCTATCCCCAGCGAAGTCGCTAGTTTCTGTGACCATGCCGGTGGAACCCTACAGAGCTCTCCTTATGGTGCGTGGAAGCACACGAGGAGTCCCGATACGGTCACGGCGAAGATGGTGAATCTAGAGAAGAAGACTAGACTCGGAAACACCAAGGAAAGATAAGAAAAGATAAAGAAAGGAGTCGCCACCTAGTCTTTTAATGAGAAGACGAGGAAAACCAAACACAGAGGAAAACCAAGAAGAAATCAAGGTGAAGAAAACTTGTATGCACCGTGCCTAATGGATGTAGTGCTCAAATCAATGCGGGCTAGAGAAAGGGTAAGGATTCTTGTTATGCATGGGGAAGGGGTTAGGCACACCCATGCGCCCTTGGTCTTTCTAGGTTTGCTGCTTGCTAGTGGTCTATTGTGTGTATGCTTGCCTACTCTGAATGCACATACTTAAAGTGACTGCGAAAACATGCCAAATCAAAGTGAAGAAATGAATAAACGGAAAAGAGATAATCCGAGGGACAAATGTAGGCATTGAGAATGTCACTTTACTGTACGCCCTTAGGCGATGAGGAAAATCGTGAAAATTGAGAATACTTGAAAGCATCAAGTAAAACAGCGAAAACTTAAGAAATCCAAGAAAATCAAATTAGGGAAAATAATCATCATTCGGGACAATGTCAGCATTGTTAAACCTGTTAATGTACGCCCTTGGGCGATGGAAAGCCAAATCAAATCAAAATCGCAAAAGTCAAAAGAAATCCAGAAAATGATGGGAAAACCAAGCATGAAATGAGTTAGAAATGCGTGCACGATGCAAGGAAGAAGACACAAGAAAATATGCATGAAAAAGTACAACAAAATGTGCAAAATGCATGTAAGAGTAAAAAGTGTAAATTCCAAGGGCTTTTGTGCAAAATTCCCAAATTCTGAATGGAAACTGAATTTCTAAGGCAAAATATCAAAAATACATAGGAAATCCCATTTTGTGTAATTTTGAAGAAATCTGTGGTCAAATGTGCAAAACTATGTATTTTTGGACAAATTCAAGGTTCCTAGGGTTTAATGTGCAATTTTGCCAGTAAAACATGTGTTTAATGCAATTTTGAAATAATTCAGGGTTAAATGTGTAAGAAAAAGAGTTTATGTTTGAAAACAAAGAGTTTAGGGTATGTTCTGTACTTTTTCCATGAAAACAAGCATTTTGTATGAAATTAGTGAAATTCAGGGTTTAAAATGCAATTTTGAACACTTCTGAGTGAATATTTGAATTCTTAGGGTTTAACTTGCAATTTAAACAAACAAATATGCATTCAGAACTATTTCTACAAAGCATCGGGTTTTTTATGCAAAAATGCTGGACCTAAATGCATGAAAAGAAACTCAGAGGTTTTATATCAAATTTTAAAGCATGGAAAACAATAATAAGAAAGCTTAGGGGTCACATTGTAATATTTTAGAACAAATATTATTTCAAATGATTTAAAATCTATTACAGGGACCTAAATGAAAGAAAAAAGGATCCAAATGTAAGAAATAAGGACCTAAATGTAAGGAAAAGAAAAGTATAGGATTTATTCACAGAAAACTTATTTTTTTATTTTTTATTAGAAGAAAGAGATGACGGCTGCCGACGACGGAACTCCACCGTCGACGATCGCATGAGATGCCCTTCTGGGGCATCCCAATGCCTGATCAAGCATCAAGTCCTACTGGAAGCTAGAGAAGAAGGAGGGGAGGAATCCAATGGTCTGGATCCGAGGTTTAACAGCTAGAGTTGGCCTCCCACCTCCCTTGTCGTCGACACGACTTCTGCGATGGCGCCGAGGAAGAAGGAAGCTCCAATGGCGACTACGCGGCGGTCCAGGGCTACAGGTAGCTTGGGACGCTGAGAGGATGATTTTCCATCATCTTCTCGATCTTGGGTTCCACCTGCCGTCACCGTTGTCTTCTCCGGTGAGCATGGCTGCAGGAGTGGTCCAGTGCATGAAGCTTGACTTTGATTGCTCTAGAGTGTTGGGGGCGTGTTGGGGAATGTTTTTGGAGGCTTGGAGAGGCACGACGGAGCTGGAGGCGCTTGATCATGCAACACTGTTCATTGTCTTCATCGACGAGATGTTGCGATTCTGACGAGATTCCACTGGTGCCTTCCATAGCGACTAAAGAGGAGTTTCGTCGGGTGGAGAAGCAAGAGGAGGTCCATAGGAAGATCGAGCTAAATGGGACATGAATCGAACACTGGATTCATGCCCCCACCCCTGTCGCTGGAGAATGGCTTCGGTGAGGCCTGAAACCACGATTCCAGCTAGGGAAGACCTATGGCTCTATTGGAATCGACTAGGGAAGGTTGAGGGAAACCTAGAAGATTATTTTGGAAGGAAATTGAGGTCTGTGGAGGGCATACCTAGGCTGGCAGTGACCTTGGCCGTCGGAGCTCGCTGGAGATGGCTTGAAACTCAGAATTTTCTCCTCCCTGAGCTTCCTCCTTGCTCCTGGATCCCTTTGGTTGCTCTGGTTGGGAGGAAAAAGCTTTGATGGCTCTCCTCTCAAATTTTCCAACAACCCTTTCTCACTTGCAAATGGGGGGGGGGGGTATTTATAGGCTTGCCATGGTTGTTATGGGTTGTTGTGGTTATTAGAGGCTGTTGGAAGTTGTTACAAGTTGTTATAATGGAGTTGGGAAGTAGTTAGGGTTTGTTTAGGTGGTTAGAGGTTGTTATAGGTGGTTATGATGAAGGTGGGGAGTGGTTAGGTTGTTAGGGTTTGGGGTTTGACTCTGGGTTTAGGGTTTTTTAGGGTTTGTAGTTTGGATTAGGGTTTAACCTAGGGTTTAGGGTTTGGATTAGGTTTTTGAGTTTGGTTTAGGGTTTAGGGTTTGACTTAATGTTTGACCTAGGGTTTAGGGTTTAGATTTGGGTTTGTGGTTTGGATTAGGGTTTAACCTAGGGTTTAAGGCTGGATTAGGGTTTTGAGTTTGGTTTTGGTTTTAGGGTTTGACTTAGGGTTTGACCTAGGGTTCAGTGTTTGGATTAGGGTTTTGAATTTGGTTTTTGAATTTTGAATTTGATTTAGGTTAGTTTTAGGGTTTAAGGTCCCATTACATGCATATGGGGTATCTACAGATGCCCCTCGCTGAGCAAGGTCGGAGGACGATTGGAACAGAGACCGATGATTAGGGTCGATAGAGACACCCCACCCCTTCTTTCAAGGAAAAGAGATTAGGAGGAACAGATTGCTGCTCGGAGTTGACGAAGACGCCCTGCCTGAAGTTGCAAGAAAGAGTTAGCTATTAACAACCAACCACTAGTTGATGAAAGCATTAGAAGTCATGACTTGCCACCTAGAACACCATAAGCGATGCCGAAATCACAAGAACCAAAACTAATGACAAATGCCGACAAGTTGACGACTAATCCGCTCCTAAAAGACATGATTGGTTATCACACTTGTCAAGAAAAGCACTGGACAAGACTAACGGTGCTTGTCGACCGAAAAGTGATTGGTCACGAAGGTCATCCGGGTAGTTCAGGTTACCAACCCAAAAGGAAGGAACAAGGTGAATGGGGAATCCATCGGGTACCATAAGTATTGCCCGGGTAGTTCGGGATACCAGCCCACAGAAGGAAGTTGGTGTAATCCATTTGGAGCACGACAAAAGGGGGCACCATCGATACCAAACTCTCTGAGCATGGATCAAATGGGGCATGGTAGCTTTCAGACCTACCAACCAAGAAGGGCAGAGTTGGTAAGTTTCGGACTTACCGACTAGAGGGTGAATGGTAAGTTTCGGACTTATCAGCCAAGAGGGAGAATGGTAAGTTTCATACTTACTGACCAAAGGGAGAATGGTAAGTTTCGGACTTATCGACCAAATGGAGAATGGTAAGTTTCGGACTTACCGGCCAAGAGGGAGAATGGTAAGTTTCGGACTTATCGGCCAAAGGGAGAATGGTAAGTTTCGGACTTACCGGCCAAGAGGGAGAATGGTAAGTTTCGGACCTACCGACCAAGGGAAAAAGGTAAGTTTTGGACTTACCGGCCAAGAGGGAGAATGGTAAGTTTCAGACTTACCGACCAAAGGGAGAATGGTAAGTTTCGGACTTACCGACCAAGAGGGAGAATGGTAAGTTTCGGACTTACCGACCAATGGGAGAATGGTAAGCTTCAGACTTACTTGCCAAGAGGGAGAATGGTAATTTTCGGACTTACCGGCCAAAGGGAGAATGATAAGTTTCGGACTAATCGGCCAAGAGGGAGAATGGTAAGTTTTGGAATTATCGGCCAAGAGGGAGAATGGTAAGTTTCAGACTTATCGACCAAAGGGAGATTGGTAAGTTTCGGACTTACCGGCCAAAGGGAGAATGGTAAGTTTTGGACTTACTAGCCAAAAGAGAGAATGGTAAGTTTCGGACTTACCGGCCAAAGGTAGATTGGTAAGTTTCGGACTTACCATCCAAAGAGAGAATTATAAGTTTCGGACTTAACGGCTAAAGAGAGAGTGGTAAGTTTCGGACTTACCGACCAAGAGGGAGAATGGTAAGTTTCGGAATTACCGACCAAAGGGAGAATGGTAAGTTTCGGACTTACCGGCTAAAATAGAGAATGGTAAGTTTCGGACTTACCGACCAATGGGAGAATGGTAAGTTTCAAACTTACCGACCAAATGGAGAATCATAAGTTTCTGACTTATCGGCCAAGAGGGAGAATCATAATTTTCAGACTTAACGACTAAAGGGAGAATGGTAAGTTTCGGACTTACCGGCCAAGAGGGAGAACAGTAAGTTTCGGACTCCGCTAATCATTTGGTGATCATATGGGGTTCCAATCAGAGTTAAGGAGAGCTTGTTATTCCACGAGATTTAACTAACTTTATAAGTGCAGGTTTGCTGGATCCCAATCAGAGTTTTGTGCTTGCAGAGCTTGAGCATGATAAACCTGTCAATGGGTCAGAATGGATATGTGTGGAAGATTATTACTCAGAGGAGGAAATTATGGACTCCAGAGTAGATTCGATGACGTCCATGCCACTAGGGATAACTATGCTGGCATTGCCACCTTCGAAGTCAGCTAATGGGCTTTCTACAAATCCAGCTGCAGTCTTGGATTTAGCAGGGGTAGCTTCAATAGTAGTAGCATCAGAATATCAGTCAGTTCTAAAGGAGTTGCAGTCAGGATATTCGGAATCATCGCCTGAGGTGTTAGAAACTACCAATGCCTATTATGTGGATTTCGCTTCCAATGAAGATGTAGGGGATGCTGTGGTAGCACAGGTTGATAACATGCTCAGCGATTTGGAAGTTCTGTTTCAAGAGCAGTTGGAGGTACTGACAGAGGACATGCAAAGTGAGCTCAGGCGCAAAAAAGGGAAAGAAATAATGATAGAATACACTGTAGAGCAGACAATTGCACAGGGTCAGTTTGCTATTATGACCTTGGAAGAGAAAAGATCACTAAACACTAGACCAGAGGAGTTTATCTCCTATCAGCCGGGTGGTAGGTCTAGGTGGTATTATCAGTCCTGGCACCACTTGAGTAGTGGGGTCCAAAAAAAAAAGATCCTGAGTTAGGCTCAGGAGAGAATGCAGGTGACAACACTCACATCAATCAATCAGAGGACAACAGCCCACCTGTCACACATGCTGTACAAGAAAATCATGAAAATAAAAACTTTTGTGTACATAAGAAGGCTGTGAAAGAAGTAGAACAGCCGGATACACCTACAAGTTCGGAAATAGTAGAATCTGAGTTCATTAGACGTGCATATAAGAAAACTAGGGTTACAGTAACCATTCTAAAGCATCGTCAAGGGCAGAATGCTGAGAAAGTGTGCACCTTTGAAGACACAGATCCATCATTCCAACAAGATGTCCTTCCTGAGCTTATTACATGTGGAGAAGAGGATGATGCAGAAATAGAAGAGGAAAGTTGTGATGTACTACAATTCCAGCCTTATGATGATGATCCAGAAGGCCCGAATTTGCACGTAGAAGAAGAAACGAAGTTTGTAAACATTGGCACCGATGAAGATGTCACGGAAGTGCAGATAAGCACCAGTCTCACAGCATAGGCCAAAGCAAAACTCGTTGAGCTTTTTCGAGAATATGCAGATATCTTTGGCTGGAGTTACGATGACATGGTCGGGCTAGATATTGAGGTAGTGGTGCACACATTACTGCTTAAACTTGACGTCAAGCTAGTTAAGCAAAAATTGCATAGATGGTGACCGCAGTGGTTGTTAAAATTGAAAGAGGAGATAATGAAACAACACAAAGTTAACTTTCTAAAGGGCATCCTTTACCCAGAATGATTAGCAATTGTGGTTCTAGTACCTAAGAAAGATGGTCGGGTCTGAATGTGTATTGATCATAGGGACCTAAACAAAGCAAGCCCAAAGGATGATTTCCCACTCCCACACGTTGATGTGTTGGTAGACAATACTGCAGGACACAAAATGTTGTCATTCATGAATGGATTCTCAGGATACAATCAAATCCGAATGGCAAGAAGAGGATATGGAGAAAACATCATTTATTACCCCATAGGGAGTGTTCTACTACAGAGTTGTGCCATTTGGGCTCAAGAATGCTGGGGCCACATATTAGAGGGCAATGATAGCCTTGTTCCATGATTTCATGAGCCATGACATCGAGGTTTACATGGATGATATGATCGCTAAGTCAAAGGAGCCTGAAGAACACATTGCTTGTTTGAGGAAGCTCTTCAACCGCTTGCGAAAATATAAGCTGCGGTTGAACCCCAACAATTGTGTATTTGGTGTGTCATCAAGCAAGCTGCTAGATACATCAATAGCCAAAGGGGAATCACGGTAGATCTGAACAAGGCTAAAGCCATAATCGAGATGCCTCCTCCTACAATAGAAAAAGAAGTCTGAGGGTTGCTAGGGCGATTGCAGTATATCAGCCGGTTCGTTGCCCAGTTGACACCAATTTGCGAACCAATCTTCAAGATCTTAAGGAAGAACGCATAGATTCACTGGAATGGGGAGTGCCAGGAGGCATTTGACAAAGTCAAGAAGCTCTTGGTAAGACCACTAGTCTTAGTTCCTCCAACACCTGGGCGTCCTCTGTTGCTTTATTTGTCAGTAACACAACATTCAATGGGTGCAATCTTGGGTCAGCATGATGAAACTGGTCGCATGGAGAGGGCCATTTATTATCTGAGTAAAAAGTTCAATAATTGAGGAGTTAAGTATACCGCAATCAAGAAAGTTTGCTTATCCCTTGTCTGGTCTATACAGCGCCTAAGTGACTATATGATGGCATATCCAGTTCTATTACTGTGTCGACATGATCCCATGAAATACTTGTTTCAGAAGCCCGCACTAGTTGATAGATGTGTCAAGTGGCAAGTGCTTTTGTCTCAGTTTGATATCACTTTTGTCACTCAGAAATCAATGAAGGGACAAGCTGTGGCAGAACACTTAGCAGATTTACCCTAGCTAGAGTACCTACCCCTGTAGACTCAGTTCCTTGATGAAGATATACTGTTTGCCATGGAAGAGGAAGAGTCAGTAGACCCTCGAGATAAAGAGTAGTGGCAGCTTTACTTTGATAGCGCAGTTAACAAGAGAGGCATGGGCAATGGTGCAGTGCTAGAGACCCTGTAGGGCCAGTTGATCCCACTTGCTCAAAAGTTAACCTTTATGTGCACCAATAATGTGGCAGAGTATAAGGCATGTATTCTTGGCTTACGGGCTGAATTAGAACATGGTGCGCGGAAACTACATGTGCATGGTGATGTCATGTTAGTTATCTCACAAGTTAATGGCAACTAGAGAACCAAGGATCTGAAATTGGTTCCATATCATTACCATCTCTTGAAGCTGATGGCTGAGTTTTGAGGAGATATGCTTTTTCTTTGTGAACAGGGCCAATAATGCTTACACAAGTGCACTAGCCACTCTTGCATCCTAGTTGTCCATACCAGAGGACGACATAGTAAAAGTGTCAGTAACTTGCACAGGCCAGCTGACACACTACATGAGCATAGAAGAAGCAGATTCCACAGTAGAGCTCCCGTGGTATCATGACATCAAAGTTTAACTGGAAACTGGGAGTCACTATCCAGATGCATCAGCGATAGATTGAAAGTCCATGGTTTGACTGGCTTCAAAATATGTGCTTCGACCGGGTCACTTGTACAGGAGGTCTTACAATCAGATGCTTCTACGTTGTCTTGATACAAAGAACGCTGATACAATAATGTTGCAAGTGCATGTTAGGACTTGTGGGCCTCACATGAATGGGGTATTATTGGCCAAGAAAATAATGTTACATGGTTATCATTGGTCAACCATGGAGACGGACTATTGTCAGTTTGTACGAAATTGTCATAACTGTCAAGTCCATGGCAACTTCATTCACACACCCCCACAATAGCTCCATAACATGTCATCACCATGGCCTTTCTCAACATGGGGAATAGATGTTATTGGAGCTATCCACCTAGCAGCTTCTAATGGACATCAGTACATCTTGGTGGCAATTGATTACTTTACAAAATGGGTGGAGGCAGCCTCCTACATGATAGTGGCTGCCTACGTGACAGAAAAGTTCATTAGATACAATATCATTACCCGGTACGGGGTCCTGTATTCCATCATTTCTGATAATGGGACAAATTTCATAGCCAAAAGGTGTTGAAAAATCTTATATTTATTTTGATGGTAACAATTTTAGTGTGATTAAACACAGGTGACTATATAAGGCCATATGAAGAAAGCAAGTAATACATTGTAAAACAATCATATAAGTATGTGTTATGAGATGTAAAGATCACATATTTGTATTCGTGAGATATAATAATTGTATTGATATGTAAATGAAGAAAGGATATGTAAGTCACATGTAAAATGGCATACAGAATATTTTCGGAATACCGATTCAGGAGAAAACAACACATCAAACGGCACACCGAAATTCAAAGAGGAAATGAAGCTGCAAGCAAAACGGCATACCGAATATTTTCGAAATACCGAATCAAGAGAAAATGGTACATCAGGCGGTACACCGAAATTCAAGGAACAAGGAAGCAGAAAGTAATTTCGGTACACCGAAATATTTCGGAATACCGAATTAACCCGATCGTTAAATATTTCGGTTGACTGAATATTTTCGTCATACCGAATCTTATGTCAGTAAACAAAAGATTTACTAGTCGTTAGTCACACTTAGATGAAAGCCTAACACTATAAATTAAGATCCATATGCAACTCACAAACCACTGAATTTTCATTGAGCTATCATACTTCTAGTGCTTCAAGTGAGTGAGTCAAAATTCCATCAATACTTCGCTTCAAGTACAAAGAGC
>JAMKQA010014489.1:0-15232 GCA_024699735.1 Posidonia australis
AGAGGCATCATTTTTTTGCCTTGGTGTCTCTAGATCTGAGTTCTGAGCATCGTACACCTTTTATGATAGGGGCATGTCAGCTGCTTTCTAGCTAGATTCACACAGCTTGTTACTCGATTTGTCAAGGGCAAGTCAGTTGTTCTCTGATTTGGACCTGTACATCAAATTATTAGCGAAAACAACAGCATGGTTGTGGACTCTACGCAACAATCCAAAATTTAGCAAATACAATCAAGAGAATATCCTAAAGTGGCGTGGCCAAATACAGAGCTATCAAAACACCACGGTTAAGCAGAATACATCCAAAACATACCAGCCAAGGGCAAGTTACAATCTTAGTCAAAGGCCTTCGTCGAGTTGCCATAATTCCTTCTGTCTTTCAAGTACAATAATGGAAAGCAGTTGGGTGTAGATACTTCCACTCACTTGATGAATGGATCACTTGCTTCGACTAGTGATGGTCTCAAGTACTCTAGTGGTTCAAGGAATGTCTGTAGTTACAGTCTGGCTTCCAAGACCCCATACCCTCAAGTGATGTCCCAACAAGTCCAATACCAGGGGCATGTTAGCTACTCTTTGGCCAAAAGTCACATACAAAAGACCAGCTATAGTGTAATTGAACCAAAGTCTTTGACCAAGAGCATGTCAGCTGTTCTTTGGTTAAAAGGCACAGACAAAGCGCCAGCTACAGTGTCATCGAACCAGAATCTTCGACAAGGGGCAAGTCAGCTACTCTTTGATCGAAAGTCGTGTTTTAGGCACCTAACAAAACATCCACTTACTATGTAACTGAGCCAAAGCCTTCGACCAAGGGCATGTAAGCTGCTCTGTGAAAGAAGGACTGTTTTGAGAATGCTTGGTGCAAATTATCTTCCAAATGATGGTCAGTGCATCTTCTTATTGAGAAGTGACATTCACCACATAATGGCCCCAACAAGATAACAATTGTAGCAGGGCACTATGTTGTTTCAACTGACATCCCCCATAGCGGTGACGATCTAGGGTGCACTAATACTTGAATAAGATCCTCTTGGCAAATCCTTTTGGCTAAACAGAAGGTCAGGTCCTCTTGCCTTTGAATTCTAATCCTGAGGACGGATTCAAGGTGCCCCCCTCGCCTTTGAATTCCGATCCTAACCGACGGATTCAAGGTCTCTCTTTTCATCTTGTCTAGACTACCTACCTGAAGTCTAGGTGTTCCCATCCAAGGTTCGAGCCATTGGGACGAATCCTGGTGCCTCTTTCCCATCCAAGGTTCGGTCCATTCAGACGAATCATGGTGCCTCTTTCCCATCCAAGGTTCGCTCTATTGGGACGAATCCTGGTGCCACCTCTTTCGCCTTTAAATTTTTCCATCCAAGGTTCACTCTATTCGGACGAATCTAGGTGCCACCCTGTTCGCCTTTGAAGTTTCCCATCCAAGGTTCGCTCTATTCGGATGAATCCTAGTGCCACCCATTTCACCTTTGAATTTTCCCATCCATGGTTCGCTCTATTTGGATGAATCCTGGTGCCACCCCTGCCGCCTTTGAATTTTCCCAACCAAGGTTCACTCTATTCGGACGGATCTTGCTGCCATGCCTTTCGCCTTTGAATTTTCCCATCCAAGGTTCAGTCCATTCGAACGAATCTTGGTGCCACCCCTTTCAGCTTTGAATTTTCCCATCCATGGTTTGCTCTACTCGGACAAATCCTGGTGCCACCCCTTTCACCTTTGAATTTTCCCATCCATGGTTCGTTCTATTCGGACAAATCCTAGTGCCACCCCCTTTAGCCTTTGAATGTTCACATCCATGGTTCGTTTTATTCGAACGAATCCTAGTGCCACCCCTTTCGCCTTTGAATTTTCCCATCCATGGTTCATTCTATTCAGAGGAATCCAAGTGCCACCCCTTTTGCCATTAGATTTTCCCAACCAAGGTTCGGTCCATTCGAACGAATCCTAGTGCCACCACTTTCGCCTTTGAATTTTCTCATCCAAGGTTCAGTCCATTTGAACGAATCCTGGTGTTTCCTTTTCCATCCATGGTTCAATCCATTCGGACGAATACTGGTGTCTCCTTTCCCATCCACGGTTCGTTCCATTTGGATGAATCCTGGTGCCTTTTTCTCATCCAAGGTTCACTCTATTCGGATGAATCCTGGTGCCACCCCTTTCACTTCTGAATTTTCCCATCCAAGGTTCATTCCATTCGGACGAATCCTGGTGTTTCCTTTCCCATCCAAGGTTCTGTCCATTCAGACGAATCCTAGTGTTTCCTTTCCCATCCAAGGTTCGCTCCATTTGGATGAATCCTAGTGCCTTTTTCTCATCCAAGGTTCGCTCTATCCAGACGAATCCTGGTGCCACCCCTTTCGGCATTGAATTTTCCCATCAATGGTTCGGTCCATTAGGACCAATCCTAGTGCCACCTTTTTTTGCTTTTGATTTTTGCTCCGAATGGAAGGAATCAAAGCGAACTGTTTGCCTCCTTCCTTTGGGCTGGTATCCCGAACTACCCAAGCAATCCCTATGATGCATGATGGATTCCCCACTCTCCTTGTTACATCCCTCCTTTTGGGCTGGTAGCCTGAACTACCCGGATGACTTCTGTTACCAGTAAGCTTTCGGTCAGCAAGCACCGTGAGTCTTGTCCGCCACTTTTCCGATAAGTGTGATAACTGGTCATGTCTTTTGGAGCTGGTTGGTCATCAACTTGTCATTTCTATTGGTTTCTCGATTTAGCTTCGGCTATGGCAATAAGACCTTTGGTGCATCCACAAACTGGTAGTAGGTTGCCGGTGGCTAACACTTTCAAATGGCTTTGGTTGGGGTGTCTTTGTCAACACTGAGCATCGGTCTCTGTCCCACTCATCCTCCGACCTCGCTTAGGAGGGGCATCTGTAGACACCCTAGTTTTGTAGGTCTGCAGGCTGGAATTGTGGTAGCTGGGCTTTTAACCACAAATGAACTAAAACCCTAGTTTAGTCCCAAAGCCAAAGAACGCCAAAGCCCATGAAGGCCCATGAAAGGCCATGAAATCCACTACGGCCCATTAAGCCCATGAAGGCCCATGAAAGCCCATCAAATCCACCAAGGTCCATTAAGCCCATGAAGGCCCATGAAAGCCCATCAAACCCACCGAGGCCCATGAATCACACCTAAGCCCACCAAGGCCCAACCAAACACCAAAATCCACCAAAGCTCAAGCAAGCCCACATAGGCCCATGAACCACCCATTTCTTCAACCCATTTCAACCCGTATTTCAACCCATTTCTTCTTCTTCTTCTTCAATATTAACCAGCCACTCCTTCAGCCATGATCTAGCCACGAGTCCACGACCCATTCTTTCTCCATTCTCATCATGTCCAACCCATCTCACCACGTAGACCATTAGCAACCAAGCTCGACCTAGTGTCACCGGATGCTTCACCACGAGCCCGGACAGCCGTTGATCACTGTCAGCGCGTGGGCAAGCTAGATGGAGGTGCGTGCGGGACAGCAAGGTAGTTGCAAGATGCTGGTTCGTTAGGATAATCACTGGTTTGTTATGGGTGGTGGTTGTTTGTTAGAATTCTGTTATGGGTTCACTTATATAAGGAGTGGAAACGAAAAAGAAAATGGAGAAAAACAGAGAGAACAGAGCGAGAGACAAAGGGAGGAGGAGATAGAGGGAATTCCAGGAAGAGAGAGGAGGTTTGTAGAGGTGAGGAGCTAGAGTTTTCAACCTCTTCTAGCGAGCTACAGCGCATTACCAGGTACGCTCTCCACTAGACTTCGTGTCATTTCAATTTTAGCTCTCTAAGACTCCCTCTGTTTTCCTTGGTCGATTCAAACAAGTCCAGAGGTTTCCTCTAGTCGGAATCACCGCTAGGCCTTGCCAGAGTCGTTTTCCGGTGGCCTAGGTGGGGGAGCTAGTCTAGGGCTTGTCCTTTGACCTAGTAGCTTAGGTCTTCCTCTCCTGGCCTCCCTCTTGCTTCTCCACCCCTTAAAACCCCATTCCAGTCTCTACGGAGGCCTCCACTAGAAGCTCGTTTGAATCGTGACGTGTCGCCGTTGCCAAGGAAAAAGACCGCAAATAGTGAAGGAAAGCATGCCTCCAGCCTTGCCGTGCCTCTCCGAGCCTCTAGGATCGTTCCACGACACGCCCCCAATGCTCCGGAGCCTTCAAAATCTAGCCTTGTGCCTTGGACAGCCACTGCAATCGAGATCACTAGAGAAGGATCGCGTCGACGGTGAGCTTGGTTCGAGATGGGGGAAGTGTCCCATTCTCGCTTCCGGAGGATAAATGCTCCTCTCGACGTCCTGAAGCCTCTTGGATCCCTAGATCATGCACCGCAACCCTCCAACAACCTTTTCTTCTCTGGCGCTGTCACTGGAGTGCCCCAACGGTGAGGGGGACGGGTAGCCCACTCCCACCGTTAGATCCTTGATCTGGACCGTTGGATCATCTCCCCCTCTTCCCTTCTTGCTTCGAGTGAGTTCTGATCTCGGATCATGCCATGGGATGGCCTCTGGAGGGGCATCTCCAGCAGTCGTCGAATGCGAACTTCTGCCGTCGACCTTTTTCTTTTAATAAAAATAAAAATTAGTTTTCTTTGAATTAATTTCTGTAACTTTTGTTTTGTTGCATTTAGGTCCTTTTACTCTTACGAGTAGGTCCTTTCTCTTACAGTTATGTCCCTACACATTTTTCTTTAAATCTTTTGAATAAAGTTTTAACTGAAAATATTGCATTGTCTCCCCTGTGCTTCTATAATAATGTTTTCCAAGCCTGAAAATTAGACAAAAACCCCTGAGTTTTAACTGAAAATATTTTTCTGCTCAAATTACATTTAAACCCCTGATCTTCATGAAAATTCTTTTGAATGTGTATTTCTCTGTTAAAATTGCTAGGTAAACCCTTAGCATTCAAATATCTTCACAGATGTGGTTTAAATTGCATTTTGACCCTTGAGCTTTTCTGAGTTTACTCTACATTCATATTCCTCTGGTTAATTTGCATTTTAGCTACTGAACTTTTCTGAAATTATTCTGAATGCATGTTTCTCTAGCATAATTGCATTTTAACCCCTAGAAACCTTCAATTTGGCTAGAAATGCATAGATTTGCACATTTGACCCCAGATTTGTTCCAAATTACATGAAATGTGTTTTGCTATGTATTTTTGATGATTTAGCTTCAAAAATTCAGTTTTCATTCAGAATTTGGTTTTTTGAACAAAGGCCCCTAAAATTCACATTTTTTACACTCTTGCATGCATCTTGCACATTTTGTTGCACTTTTTCATGCATGTTTTCTTGTGACTTTTTCCTTTCTTTGTGCACACATTTCTAGCACATTTTAAGTTTGGTTTTCTCCTTGTTTCCCGATTTTTTTCCGATTTCCTCATCTTTTGGCTTCATTTGGTTTTCCATCGCCCAAGGGCTTACAGTAAAAGGCTTAACAAAGCCGACATTGTCCCAAAAGAGGATTATTTTCCCCAATTTGATTTTCTCGAATTTCTTTTTAATTTCCGCTGATTTACGAGACGCTTTTCGAGAATTTCACGATTTTCACGATTTTCCTCATCGCCCAAAGCGTACTGTAAAGCAGCATTCTAAATGCCTAGATTTGACCCTCGGATTAACTCTTTCCCATTATTTCATTTCTTCTCTTTGATTTGGCATGTTTTCAAGTCATCTTTAGCATGAGCATTTAGAATAAGCAAGCACACACCCATAGACCATTGACATGTAGGAAACCTAGAAAGACCAAGTTTCTCGGGTGCATGGGGGTGCCTAACCCCTTCCCCATGCGTAAGCAGAATCCTTACCCTTTCTCTGGCCCGCATTCATTTGTAGATTATATCCATTAGGCACAGAGCACACATGTTTTCTGCATCTCGTTTACTTCTTGGTTTTCTTGTGTGTTTGGTTTTCCTCTTCTTTCCATTAAAAGACTAGGTGGCGACTCCTTTCCTTATCCTTTCTTATCTTCCATTGGTGTTTCCGAGTCTAGTCTTTTTCTTTGAATTCACCATTTTCGCTGTGACAATATCGAGAATTCTCGAGTGCTTCCACGCACCAGGTAGAGGAGAGCCATGTTGGGTTCCACCGGCATGGTCACACTATCCCAACTTTCTGTCCCGCTCCTGCTTTAGAGGCCAAGATGCTCGAGTCAAGCAGCTCGAAGAGTTTTGGTTCATCAACCACCCTTGGTGAGGATATTGAGTCTGACAATGTGTATGTTGACCTTGTTGTGGGACTGGTTGTAGAGCTAGCTACATCGATAGCTAAGGGTGATGCATGGCACTAGAATATTCTAGACTTTGTCCATTAAGAGGCAAAGGGCACAATTGTTTCTCATCTAGACTTTATGCGGGCCTACATACCTCGCAATGAGGTACAGGCTTCAAGACCTCGTAGAGGCGCATCTTGAATTGATTTTGCAGTTGCTACTCTTGTAGTCAGAAGACAGGTATATTTTAATATTGTGATTCAACATAGCTCATTTTCTTTTCTATAATTGGCTAATGAACATGTTTTGTGTTACTCAGGCTAGGGCGCCGAACGTGAGTCAATACCATTGGAACCAGGTTGTCAAGTGTTATCACATGTTGGCCTCTTTCTTGCATGAGCGCCTACAGTAGATGGGGTTTGGGCACTTCCTATCCATTCCTCTTTTCCAGATAGAGATGGGACTCCTGAAGTCTGTGGCAGAGTGGTACCATCTACGAGCTTGATCGTGACCAGAGTCGGTGAGTTCATCCTTTCCTTGGAGGATATGGTATGGTTGACAAGACTTCGAGTGACTGGTTGACTAGTGACAGGTTTAGTATGCTCAGACTATACCTTCATGATGGTGGAGCTAGTGGGGAGCTGGATTGTCATGTATGGGCCTCTTCTTTTGATCACTTCCTTAGTGGTCCATCGGGTTGAGGATTCTCGAGAGACAGTGATAGAGCTTGGGGAGGACACAGATCAGTAGCTTCGTGCATTCCTTCTCGTTTTGTTTGGGGACTTGCTCTTCAGCCATGCTTCCTCACGACTGTCAGCGGTGTTTAGCCCCAGCTTGCTAATTTGGATCGAGTGGGGGAGTATGCTTAGGGAGTAGCTAGCTTGTCATGCTTGTATTCAGTCCTCTTCTACTTTGTTGATCGTAGCTCTTGTCAATTAGGCTGGAACTTGCCATCTTTTTAGGTAAATAAACCTACTTGCTTTTCTATATATGCATTAATGTATATGCTTTTCCATACACTTGGTTGATGATTTGCTTCAACTCGTAGCTTTGGGTGTGGGATCATTTTTCCTTTATGTGGCCCATCCCACCATTGGTTTTTGAGATGGGGATGCCTTTTCCTCGGGGAGCATATTGGAGCCAGGTTGACCATGCACCTAAGGCAATTACTGGGCATTTCTATGTCGGGCATCTCTTCTTTGAGATGTTGGTCCTTGCTTAGGTAATTGTAGATGCAGGAAGATGAAGATGAGGTCAACTTGAGCTTCCTACTGATTTGATGTAGAAGTTAAGGTCGTGGTTTCCCATCTCACGGAATCAATGACTGGATGTTGTTCGGTGTCTCTCTCATGCGATGTAACTTCCTTTATTCCTTCAAAACAAATGGATCTGGATTAAACTGAGGTGAAGTAAGCAAGAATCAAAAGAATATAGAAAAAACATAACTAATGGACCTAGATACTAACCGAAGGTTGTCCCCGCATCCATATGCAATGGATCTAATATGAAATACGATAATAAAATAGAAAAGGAACACAAGAACGAAACTCCCTTCACCCTTTTGGAAGTGACATGGATGAGGAAGTAGAGGCACGAACAAGAGTTGAGGGGCTGAAGAGAAGATCAAAGAGCTCCTTGTAGGGAATCTGGTAGGGCTTCGCCAAGGGTCACTCTCTCTAAACGTACTCTTAGAAATCAAAAGGCTTCCACTGACTTGGGGGGTTTAGGGGTCTATTTATAGAGTCCAAGACATGAGGGATCTTGCCAAAATGATTTCTAGAAGCTTCTAGAAGTAATTGATTCGAAAATGAGATATTTTGACCTCTTCGCCTATAGAGCAGGCGACATATTTGAATATGTTGCCGCTAGTATAGGCGATGACCTAAGATATTATATTTCCCATAGCAAGAAAATAGCCAAAAATATCTTATTGGGTCTAGTCGCTGCCCACACTGGTGTTGAGTTCTAAATATCTTCTTGTTTAGAAATAAAATCAAAAACCATTTCAACAAATATCTAGCAACTGTAAACGACTCATCCTGAGTTTTTCAAACCCTTTCGAACTCATTGGAATTTTCTAGAAGGTTTTCTTTTTTTGAATTTAAAATTGAATTTGAAATCCAAATTATCATGCGCCGCAGCCTTCCAGTAGCCTCCTCCTTCTCCAGCGCCGTCACTAGAGTGCCCCGACGATGAAAGGGACGGGTAGCCCACTCTCACCGTTAGATCTTCGATCCAGACCACTAGATCATCTCCTTCTCTTCCCTTCTTGCTTCCCATGAGGTCTGATCTTGGATCAAGCCATGGGATGGCCTCTGGAAGCCTCTCTGGTGGTCGTCGACGGTGGAGTTCCAATAATTAAATAAATTTCCAAAATTAAACACATGTTAGAATTATCTTTTATATTATAGATAATTCTAACATTGGAAAAGTGATAATTAATATCATATCTAGTTCTAGACTATGATAAAAATATAGGATATTAATCTTAATGTCATTCATTATTCTAGAAGTTTCTGGAACTTTTAGACATTAATAAAGATTTATACAATATTTCACAAATAAATAAATACTTAGAAAGTCCTAAAAATTATAATAATTATAGGAAAAATCATGATAATATCTATAAAGGTCCCATATATTATATTAAAGCCCATGATGATGTGTTGTTATGAGTGGAAGACCCAGGATGTCACGCTCTGGCTTGATTGGTGCCATAAACTAGTCATCTATAGGGTTGGCGACAATATGTGTTGTCTCTTGTTGTAGTGTCTAGAATAGTCGTTGCTTTTGATGGCGTCATTTGGTCATTTGCATTTTACCTCATGTATTTTATGTTAAATCCAGAGAAGTCTCCTAAAAGCTTGGAAAATACTCAGAAATCTCATGAAATCATAAAAACATTTTCTTTAAGCTTAGGGTACTCCAATTTGCCACTAATTTAAGTAAGATAAGAGCGTTAGCTCTACCATAGCTAGTGACTCACCAAAACATTCAAGGGCCTCAAGCTTGCCACTGGATTGAGCAAATCAGTCTTTGCCACAGAAAACAATCGTGAATCAAGTAAAATCGAGAATGTTTTTAAGGAAAACATGGAATATCTGGAAGATAGAGTAGAAAATCATCAGTGCTGCGATTTGGGGGTGCCTCAGAGGTTCCTACTCTAGATAGACTTTGGGAAATGCAAAAATGGGATATCTACAGATGCCCGTCCTTGGAGGTGATCTTAGAACAAGATTGATTCAATTGAGCATTTTCTGAAAAGGGGAACTCACTCTCAGACGGTCTACCACAGTTGGACCATTAAAGGAAGAATAAAAGGAGGGAACAAATTCAGTTTCAGGAGCGGGTCATACAGTCGAGTGGTTCATTTAACATTACCATTGTATTGAAGGCTCAGTCATGGAGATGTCTAGTCAAATTCAGAGCTATGTGTCACAACCGGATGTCGAGACCATGTCAACCATATAGAGATGTCACTTCAACGGGGCAGAAACTAAGGATGGTTGGGAGGCATAATCGTGGCTGACCAGGACTGAAAAGGAGATGATCGTGGGGCAAGTACACTAGCACCGATCAAAAATAAAAAGGGATTGTGACTTCTTGTCTGAGATCTTACTCAGATTGGAATAGAAAAATGATAGGTGGAACTTAATTGGTTCTGGGAGGATCACACTCCAAAGGACTTTTAACTCTCTTGAAGAACGTTGCTTTGTCAGTGCCTCCACTTCCAATGCATGATTCCTAAATGCATGGATGCAGGATTCAAGCAAACAAAGATGCGAATGCAAGGTAAACACTCAATATGCAATGAATGGTCCATATGATAGGTTAAATCGGTGGGGTACAGGTAGTCCCTGGCCATATGGACATATGCAAGATGCATGAATACAATTTGTTGTGGTCAAGTGTTTTTTGTCCTCAAGTGTGACCAACACTCTCAGGAAAGGTCTATCATCCCAAAACTCGACTTGGTAAGTAAAGGGACTCTATGAAAGGAAAGAACTAGGAAAGGGAGTGAACCCTTCCTTTGCCAAACCATGGTTTTGCCTCTTGGTCAAGGTTGTGTCTATATATACAATCGGGACTCTAAAGGCGGAAGCCCGTTACTTGAGATGATGCATGGTTGGGGTCTGTGACGCACACAATGGGACCTAATGTAGCCTCGTAGTAAGATAGATGTGATGCACATGGTGGGACTTGATGTAGCCTCACAGTGGGATGATTGCATTTGTGCGACGAGGTAGTAGGGGTTGGTGATTCTGGTTGTCGGGCTCTGTGGCACTCAATTTTGGTCGCCTTTTGTACAGGTGAAACATAAAGTCATCAGTTATTTGGGCACCATGACTAGTTCCCTATGGTGATGATGACTAGCAGAGTCTCTCCCATTCAGACTCAAACTCTAGTTATTCTAATAGGGGCTTATAAATAGGGGCCTCCCAGACGTCATCCTTCCCTGTTCCGAGTTTTTCTCCTCCCTCTTGCTTTAGCTATGAATCTTCTATCATTCTCTTCCTCTCGTTTTGCTGTGGAGAAGGTGATCAACATACTCAACCACTTGATGAAGGCTTTTCGTGAGGATAAGGTATGTTTGTTAGTGCCATAGTTGTTGTTTTCCTTGTTTCTCTTGCTGTTCATACTTCTTTGCTTCATGTGCCTTTCTGTAATTAATTGCTTGTACTATAGGTCATAGTTAATCTTATAGAATGCCCAAATTTTCATAACTCCTTTTGATATAGCCTCCCATGGATGTCACATTTTCTTAATCATGTGGAGGATAACAAACACTTCTTTGCATGTAGTGGTTTTGAAAATTTGTTGACCTTTGTATGCACTCCTTTGCATTGGCCACTTCTACATGCATTGATGGCTTTGTGGAACAGTTCCTCCAACACCTTCAATTTTTCTCATGGGGAGACCTTGATTACTTGCGAGGAAGTTGCTTCTTTCCTTGGCCTCATTGCATAGTCCATGTTGGTGTCGGATGACCATTTCTCCATATTCATCGAAACCATGGATGCCAGGAAGATCAGTCGGTTCGACTTATCCCTAAATAAGTTACAGTTGTATCTTTTCGTCGGCATCAGAGGGCTTGCACTATTTGCAGATGATTACTTCACCTTGGACCTCCACCATGTCGACCTTGTCATGCCGATGGCGGCCCGTCAGGACTTATATTTATCTCTTGCCATCTTAGCATATACCATGAAGGATTATCAAGTGCATCGTGCTTAGGAATGTTCTTCGGTGATTGTGTCCTTCATCTAAGGCAGCTATCATTGGAGGACTTTGACTACATGTCACAACTACCAAAAGCTTTCAAAGCACGAGTGATGACTACAGTTTATCACCACCAGGAGCTCGTATTGGTGGGGGCCCGGTCCTTCGTGTTGTACTTGATCCATCGTTGCTTGCAGTTGCTAAACCAAGAGCTTTCAATTCCCACAGACTCGCTGATGACTTGTCCAATCCGTGATTCGTAGAGATGATGGAGACCACGATGAGAGGCTAGTCTTGGAGTACATTGCCCAATGGACTTATGTGGGTTGTTAGATCTCCATGAAGGGTGCTCGACTCTCTACTTTTACTCAGGAGTTGCAAGAGTCTAGGTATGTGGCATGGTATGCATGGCTTCTTCCCTCTATACAATAGTATATCGAGGAAAGGGAGGAGTTCAATCTGATGCTTGGCATTTAGAACAAATTGTGTTAGCATTCATTGTATTTCTTTTTTTCTTTTCAACCTGAGGGGATGCCCTTATGGATATGAATTGTACTTTTCTGCACACTAAATAATATTCATTAGTAGCAAAACAGCATACCATCATTAACTTTGATCCTTGACTAAGTTATTGTATGTGAAGCATGTTTGTGTAAACTTAGTCGATTAGATATAAGGTGGAGGGAGTCAGTCTTGGCCTCAACTGAGAGATGAAAAATCAGAGCCCAGTGGACGCCGATTGTGAGTCATCTGTAGATGCCCTAAAGACCACTACGGGGCAATGTCTTTGTGAAGAGAATGCACCCAAGTTGTGGGGACACGCTTGAGTAGGGCATAAAGATTGAATCTTTGTTGGTCGGTTGTTGCATCATCACCCAGTCCAACTCTAGTTTCCCTACTTACTAGGTTTTCACTTGCAGGTAAGGGTGGATGGCACTAATTATTGTTTGTTTTTTTAGGTTTTCTTTTTGATTTGGTTTTCAATTTTTTTTGGGATTTTTGGATTTTTTTTTCTGATTTTTGATTTTTCTAATTTTTTTTGGGATTTTTTATGGGAAGGAATGGAAGAATGGATATCCTCTTCAAGCCTTAGCCTATGGTCTACTATGGCCTTTTGGGTCGTGCTTTGCCATCCTGGGCTTGTCCCTTGTGTTATGTCTGCACCCTTTAGTAACTTATTCCATACTTAAGCCTTCCTAGTCAGTTGCTCCTTTAGCCTACTGGATCTTCAATTACCTAGGGCGACTTATTCATTACCTATGTGTGTAGGAAGATGGGGGAGGTTCGAGGTTTGGTAGGCTCTTGGGATGGACTTAGGTTATGATACCTCTTGCCAATGGTTAATCCTAATGCACATTTCTTTTCCCAGGGTTTTCTTTCTTTTCTGCTCTGGACAGCTTCTTTACTGTCATTTTCCCCCCCTCTTTCTTCTTTTGGCAGGAATCTACCCATCACTACTCATTGAGATTTATGCTATGGTAGCACACCTGCTAGGCGTTAGTGGTCTCACACCCGTTTTGAGTGTTCGGTCAAAAGATATTTATCATTGTGGGACCGAATCACTCCCTTGAACACTCATTCCCTCTTTATGCGCTTTCTAAGTTGGTTCGTGACATAACGCTCACCCATCCCTACCTCTTGAATTTACGCTAGGGTGCCACGTTATGCCTAGCGAGCGGTTTTTCTGATATGCTGCTAAGCGTTAGTGGTCTCACACCCGTTTTGAGTGTTCGGTCAAAAGATATTGATCATTGTGGGACCGAATCACTCCCTTGAACACTCATTCCCTCGTTATGCGCTTTCTAGTTGGTTCGTGACATAACGCTCACCCATCCCTACCTCTTGAATTTACGCTAGGGTGCCACGTTATGCCTAGCGAGCGGTTTTTCTGATATGCCCTAGCTGCAAGCTTGCCATGCAATTGTCTCCCCATGCAGTGTATGTAAGGTCACAAGACAAAGTGTGGGTCACCCCAAGTATCTATTTTCTTTGTAGGCTCTAGGGGTGACCTTCACTTGCAGCTTATGGTTAGGTCTTAGGGCTCTTTAGATGCAGATTGATTAGTTAAGGATAATACTTTCTCAAGTGCATTGCATTCCAAGTGTCAGGCAAATCTATCCCATTTTGGACAATCAATAAGCATTCCCCGGTTATGCAGCCATCAAGATGTAAGGCCCTTCCTAGTTAGGCTTCAGTTTTCCCTTAGGATGTGGCTTATTAGCAGGTAGCACCTCCTTAAGTACTAGATCACCTATATTGAATTTGCATTCGATTACCTTCTTTTGATAAGCCTTAGTCATTTTTTGTCGGTAGACAAATGCATGCTTGGTAGCTACGAGCCGCTTCTCATCAAGGATTCTAGGTGGACCATTAATGCCTACCTCTTTTCTTCAACAGACTTTCCTGTGTCGACTTGGACTCTTAATGAGGGGATTAGGATCTCATATGGGACTACCACTTCCATTCCAAAAGTTAAGGCATATGGTGTTTGGGCCGTTGCTGTTCTTATGGTGGTGCAGTAAGCCTATAGTGCATTAAATAGTTTATCTATCCAACTCGATCCCTTGGCGTCTTCTACCATCTTTTTAATGATTTTTATTAGGGTCTTATTAGTAGCTTTTGCTTGGCCATTTCCTTGTAGATAATATAGGGAGGAGTGATGGAGAGTGATATCAAACTTTTTTCACAGCCTGATGAAGTTCTCTGAGATGAAGATTGGCCCATTGTCAACTATGAAGGCTTTGGGAACCCTGAACATGGAGATGATGTTCCTTTGTACAAACCGGCATAAGGTTGTAGCTATGTTGTTCATGAATGCTTCTACTTCCACCCATTTGGTGAAGTACTCAGTTGTAGTGAGGATGAAGGTGCTTCCCTTGGCTTGCTATATTGGCCTAACCACACTAAAGGCCCACATAGTGAAGGACCAGAGTGCTGACATCACATGGAGTGCTGAGGTAGGAGCATGGATTTTGTTGGTGTGTAGTTGACAGCTCCAACATTTCTTGAATTTAACCATACAGTTAGCCTCAATTGTAGGCCAGTAGTATGCTCTTTTGATGATCATCTTACCCACTATAGACACCTCGATTTTGAGGTGGCTCATAGATAAACTTTCCAGATGTTGCTTTGGATGAGCCAAACTCAATCCCATCAGCTAAACCAACCAGAAACCTATTGTAGGCCCATAGCCTAATTAGAAATTCAGACAGGTAGGGGAGAGCACCAAGTTTGAGCACCAATGTGGAGCACCTAGCTAGAGTGCCAAGCAAGAGCACATAAGTGGCGCACCTAGTTGCAGCACCAAGATGGCGCACAATCACTTTTCAGGCTGTTGGCTGCTGGTTTTCCACCTCCCATGTCTGTAACCTTTACCAGCAAATATGCCATGGAATCTACGCCAGGCTCTTCGTTTACGAGGCTGCCTGCATTCCATGGGAGTTACCTTTGCAAAATCCTATATAAAGACCCCCATAGGCAGCCATTTGGAGGATCTAGAGCATGCTATCTACTGATTCCAGCAACCCAATCTCGTCTTCTTGAGCATTCCCTTGCATTCTAAAGCATCTCCAGCCTTTCCAAAGTGACAAGGATCATATTATCTTGGGTTTTTCTAAGAAGGAACACCTTGGACAAGGTAGGTTCCTCTCCTTTTCTTTTATTTTTAATCTTAGTTCTTGCACTGAATAAAACATTCCATGAACTTCATATATAATATGATTTCTCCTTTCGTTTACATGAGAATTTCATGATGAGATAACTGCTCCATGTATAAGATGCCCAACATGTTAAAATCTGTATGTGAAGTCTAC
>JAMKQA010014490.1:0-19865 GCA_024699735.1 Posidonia australis
GAGATGTGCTCCCGTGGTTGTGGTGGCGCCGGAGTTCGTCGGAGTCGGCCGGAGAATCGCCGGAGGCGTTTTTAGGTACGCATCTCCACCTCATGTAAAAAAGAGCATGAAATTGGTAGAAAATGCTAGGATTGCTTGGAATCTAGGTAAATTTACTTTCCTAAAATTTATTGTGATTTTATGAGAATTTATTGGCATTTATGGTGTGGTTGCATTTTGGGTCCTTTTGACCCTTCTGCCTTTCTGATTTTATATCATGATGCATGGTGAATGGATTTTAGTTTTGTTTGTTAGGTTTTTGAGTAGACTCGAGGTTCTACATCATATGTTTTATGCAAGATTTTTGGTACTTGTTTAGCAGATCCGATCCGAGGTCCTAGTTGGGGCGATTTCGGACGGTAGGGTTTGGGCTGTTTTCTGGTTTCGTAGAATTCGGCATACCGAAATGGAAACGGCATACCAAACCAGTGAATTTCGGTATACTGATTCCGTTCGGCATACCGTTTTGTTGTCAATTTAGGTTCTCTAGTCGAAATTCGATCATCCTATTTTGGACGGTATACTGAATTTAGCCTGAGTGTTGACCGTTGACCTGATTCGATCGATCGATCCAGATCGGCCTACAGAAACAGGGGTTTTTAGCATACTGAACTTGTTTTTGGCATGCCGAATCTGGGCCTAAATGTATTTATAATATGTGTTTTATGAGGGCTTTCTGTATTGCTGTGTTTTGTCCCTATGAGATGGGATTGTGGGCCGTCAGCAGTGGTCGCTTAGGACACCTGATGCACCATTTTGCCGAGGTTTTGGAAGAATTTTCAAAGATATGAGAATAGTTTTGGAAATAGATTTCAAGGAAATACTTGGCCTGTTTTGGAAAAATGTTTTCCTGGTTTTCTGTGTGCAGGCTGAGATAGTGTGGGACTGTGTCGTCGGGATCAGGGAATGTGATGACATTCTCGGATAGTCGAGCGCGACTCCTTGGTTGAGGTCGGGTGCCGAGATACCTGAGGCTGAGGGGCGTCGGGTCCTGGAGGTATGAGACTCCTTGACTGTCGTCTCAAGGCTAGGGTTGTGGTCCGCGGGTTGAGGTGTCTTGTGGCATGGCGAGGAGGTATGATACTCCTACTATCATTGTGAACACTGAGGCTCAGGTGTTGTCGGGTGTGGAGGTATGATACTCCCTCCTGAGCACCGTGTGTGGAGGACACCGACACGTGCCCCGTAGCTGGTAGCGTCCTGAGAGACAAGAAAGCCTTCCCAGGGTGGGGTTGGCTTTTGAGGGTTCTCCTGAGGAAGGGGAATCGTGGGACGGTGAACGCTCCTGCACAGGGTGGTCGTCACCGTGGTAGTGCGGAACGCTGTGGTCGCTCCTTAGCGGACTGCGTATGGCCAGAGTTTGGTTGCCTGGCGTCGGACTTCCCGACTCACTATGTGTGGTTTTGGCCATTGATGGCCTTTGCTTATGGCTTTGGGCTAGTAGAGTCTTGGTTGTGGTTTTGGCCGGTGTAGGCCTGATTTATGAGGTTTTGAGAAAATGATTTGCGAAATGAATTTAAAAGGAAAATTGATTATGGTTTTGGTTTTTCGAGGTTTTTGTGGAGTGCGTACTGGGTGACTTTTGTCACTCATACGTTTTTCCTCGTGTTTTGGTTGGCAGGTGTAGGCAGACGTTTAGCGTAGTACATATAGTCTAGAGTCTCTTAGCCGCACACACAGATTCCTGGTAGTTTGATATTTACTATTTAGCTTTAATTTTCCTATAATTTAATTTGTTTTAAATTATTGTGGAAAATTTGGAGCGTGACATTCGTATAGCTAGATTTCTTTTCATGAATATGGGATCACTTTAGAGAAGTCTTATATGATGAATATGATGAATTTTGTACTTGTTGGATCATTTTTTTTAGTGCATGATACTCTCATGGATCATGACTTTTATGCAACTATATCAATCATGTCTTGTTCTTGTATTGTTGGATAAGATATATGCTTGCCTTTGTTATCTCTTTTACTGAATCTCAGAGATATACAATATTTGGTGGATTCATGTTATTCATATTTTAGATGCAATAGGAATGATTTAATGGGTTCTTTCCCCTTTTTACTGTATGCATCTATGTTGTTCTTTTTGCATGTATTTTTTATGGTGCTGGCTTTGTGCATTAGTCATAGTCCTATGATTTTTATCAAAATAGGAATATGTGGTCTTGTGTGATGCTTCTTGCCCTTGAGCACAAGACCCATGTCATGGTGTCATGGGTTGCCACTCTTTCTTTTATGATTTTATAAAAGGAGGATGAACCTTTATGTAATCAGGTTTTTAGATGTTTAGGATGCATTTTCATATGGTCTCAAGCATATTTGCAAGATTTTATTTCACTTAGCATATCTATCAAGCTTACTGTCTATTCTGCAATTTCTGGGTCTCACTTCAGTGGCACACATTGTTAGCACACTTTAGTGGAGCACTTAGGTGGCACACTAAACAAGCGCACCTGCCTATTTTAGTGCATCAACAGTGACTTTCTGGCATGGTATTTAGCATGGTTCTCGATTTGTTTTGCCTCTGGTTTTCTTTGTGTGTTCTCCTGGATATATCAGGATGACACCAATCTGGTTTCATACTCATCTATGTATGATAGTTCAGGTTTTGCATGTAGCAAATCGAGGACGTTAGCCACTCAATATTAATGGATCTATAGTTATATCAGTGCAATATCTTTGCACCGATGTTTGATCCACAACTTGAGTGACCTTTCCGAGCATTAGGACACATCGTACAGTCTCTCTACTCATGTCTAGCATAAGGCACAACCGACATGTAGCGTCACATTGCATATCGCCCTCGAGCGTACAAAAACAGGCTGAAAAGCCAACATTTCCATATAAGTAAACGAGAAACCCATGAAAGGCCGATTTCTCGGACATACGGGGGTGCCTAATAACTTCCCCGTACGTAACAAGGATCCTTGTCCAATTTTCTGGTTCATGATGACCTTTTCCATTGGTTTGTTGCATAATTTTATTGTTTTAAAACGGTTTTCCTCGTCTCCTATTTTTAAGTAGACTAGATGGCGACTCCCATATTTTATCCTTGTTTTTATCGCTTTCTTTTGTCATGACTTCCCTAGCCTTCACGCACTTGGCCTTTCGCGCCACGCATGAGGCTGTCGTTGGCATGGTTACAGTCGCCATCTACGAAGTATTTGCTTAACTGGCTTAGAATTTGGCTTTAGTGGTAATATGTATACCACCACCTCTATGTCTAGGCCAACCATGTCATCATATCTCCATGTGTAACCATGTCAGCGACAACCTCAAGCTTTGGCGCAAAAGGCCAAATACGCGAGGATCGGCAAAGTCACGGAAAATCAATAAGATGCAATAATAAAATGCAGGAGTCGCCACCTAGTCTATTTAAAAACGGAAGATGATGAAAACCGCTTAAAACATTCAAATTGTGCGATAAAGCCAATGGAAAAGGTCTTAAACCAGAAATTGGCAAGGATCCCTATTACGCACGAGGAAGGTATTAGGCATCCTTGTGCGCCTGAAAAATCGGTCTTTCTATGGGTTTCTCATTTACTTATATGGAATGTCGGTTTTTCAGCCTTTTCTGTACGCCCAAGGGCGATATGCAATCCATGCTAAGTGAGTGGTGTCTTATGCTAAATAGGAGTGCATGCGATGTGGGGTGTGTCCTAATGCTTAGAAGGATCACTTGTATCACAGGTCAAGCATTGATGCAAGGATATTGCATAAATACGATCAAAGACCTAAGAACTTCGAGTGATTTTCATCCTTACTTTACTATATGCAAAAATGATCTACCATGCATGGAAAAGGCTAAAAACAGAAAAAGGGTCTTCCTGGTACATCCAGGAAGACAAACAAAGAAAACCAATAGCAAATCCAAATGAGAAAAATGCTAAAAACTATGCGAAAAACTACTGTGTGCCACTGGAAACAGGTTGGTGCGCCAGACTGGTGCGCCTGTGTGGTGCGCCACCACCTATGTGCTCTACTGGTGTCAGGGAAGTGTGGCAAGGAAAATTAGAATGCCATGCAGTGCAATATCATGGAATATAATGGAAACTAGAATGCCATGCAGTGCAATGTCATGTAATACGATGCAAACCAGAATGCAATGCCATGTAAAATCCTTGTAATCTTGTAAACTCATCAAGAAATGCATCATAAACATCCATTGAAATCTAAATATGAAAAGACAACATGGGTCATGTGCTCAAGGGTTGTATGCCTCACACAAGACCACACCCTCCTTATGCAAGGTAAAAACAACAAGATTCAGCCAAGCTATCAAGACCTGGATCATGGGCTGATGCATAAGAGCCTCCATATAGGAGTCCATGGGGCAATCATCCTACTAGATTTCAGCGACAGGCTGAATATGCAAGGTGCAAAAGGTCTTAAAAATAGTGCCATCCTAGGTTGAAATCATGCACGCAAAGACATATAATATCAGAGAATCAACACCAGGAAAATCAGAGTCAAAAAACATCCGGGAAATCATGCAGATTGTGATGCAAATAGGGTGATTTGCTCTCTGACCAGACTGGTGCACCAGAATGGTGCTCTGGTATGGTGCGCCACTTTGGTGCGCCAGAGTGGTGCTCCCCAGAAAACCTGAATTAGATTGTAGTCTGATTACAGAATCTGGTCCAGATTTCAGAGGTCAATGATTTTTATTTTAACCCAGATCAGTTATGCAGATGATAAGAGACTGAAACATGATGAGACACAAACAAATGAAAGTCTTTTATCACTAGGTTTTAAATCATGACAAATCATGGGTTATGGGCTGAAATACTTGCATGGGATTCTAAAGGATAGGAAATGAGTGAGTGAACTTGACAACCATATGCAAATGATGAATACATAAAGAATATATTTGCTGCTTATTTCCTAGCATACATGTGCATGAATCATGATTCCTTGTGTAAAGAAATAGAGAAGAAAGACCATTTGCAGAAATATTATAATGCAGAATTTTTTATTCAAATTTTACATGTAGAGTATCTTACACATGGAGCAATCATCTCATCCTAAAACTCTCATGTAAATAGCATAAAATCACAATACCTATGATGTTCATGACATGTTTATGTAGTGCAAGAACTAAGATTAAAAGTAAAAGAAAGGAGAGGAACTTACATTGTCCAAGGTATTCCTTCTTAGAAAACCCAAGATAAGACTTCCTTGTTGCTTTGGAGGGGCTGGAGATGCTTTAGAATGCAAGGGTTTCTCAAGAAAACGAGAGAGACTTGCTGGAGTAAGTGGATAGCTTGATCAAGATCTTTCCAAGAGAGCAACCAAGAGATCAATCAAGAGAGAAGAAAGATTGCAAATGGAGGTCCTTATATAGAATCCCACAAAGCAAGAGAGAATGGGAAAGGAGATGAAGAGAGGAGAAGGAGAAGGATGGGTTTCGTTTGGAGAAGGAGAATGAAGAAGAAGAAGACGCTCGTCTTTTGAGAGAAGAAATAAAAGACTTTAAAAGGGAAAAACCATATATGCATGTAAGTGTTGCTTTGATATGAAATCAATCAAAATGGTAGCAGAACCTTGGGAAAAGCAGCACAAGCACCCTTACAGTCTCAGTAAGCAGAAATGAAGAATGTCCTTTGGCAGTTATGGTAGTTATCCAGAGGGACCCACTTATAAATAATTTAATAAGTCAAGGTTCAAAATGCAAAATGGCCGTGAACATTGCGTTTCAGCCCCTAGCACCTCACAGCTTACGCTCCAAGAGAAGAATATATAGTATCAAGCACATGACCCGCAAGATACACCAGATGGGGTAATTTGCAGAAAACCCCTCCTTTGTTTGCAAATTTGCAGATTAGTCCGCAAAGGATGAGGGAAGTTTTTGTTTGAAGCAGACATTTGTTGATATACAGTAGAATCTCAAATGTCACAGCATGGCGTCAATACAGCAATTAAAGGCAGTCGTGATTGGGCAAATTGCAAAAAAAAGCCCTCAAGTTTGGGACATTTGCACATAAGTCCTCACCTTTTGCAAACAATGCCATATTCGGTTGAAGATTCTAGCAAGAAGAGATTGTACATGCATCTCGGTAAGAGTGCCAGTTTCTGCACCACAGCATCAGCAGCCAGCATATTCATAGATCTGCCCTTCGGGGTATCTTAGCCTTTGTTCCTTCCTGAGGGACATTCCAAGGATCATCGCTTTGATTTTTCAAGATCTCCTTCTGAGCGGATGAGATCCTTCTACCTTTTTCTCTTGGATTTTCGCGGGCGCGGAATCCAGCTTCTTGACTTTGACAGGGCAGTCAATGTCATTTTGCCCCTCTTAGATTTTCGCAGGCGTGGAATCCAGCTTCTTGACTTTGACCGGGCGGTCAATGTCGTTTTGCCCCTCCTGGATTTTCGCGGGCGTGAAATCCAGCCTGTTGACTTTGACCGGGAGGTCAATGTCATTTTCCCTTCCTGGATTTTCGTGGGCGCGGAATCCAGCTTGTTGACTTTGACCGGGCGGTCAACGTTGTTTGCCCCTTTTGGATTTTCATGAGCGCAAAATCCAGCTTGCTGATCTTGACCGGGCAGTCAAGGTCATGTGCCCCTTTTGGATTTCCGCAGGTGCGGAATCCAATTTGCTGATCTTTGACCGGGCGGTCAAGGTCCTTTCCCCCTTTTGGATTTTCGCGGGCACGAAATCCAGCTTGCTGGCTTTGACCGGGCGATCAAATGTCCTTTGCCTCTCCTGGACTTTCGCGGGCGTGGAATCCAACTGGTTGACTTTGACCAAGCAGTCAAAGTCATCGGTTTCTCTCGGATTCCCATGGGCAGGAAATCCTGTGGCTTGACCTTTTGACTTTATAGTCAAGGTCCTTAGCCCCTCTCTTGGATTTCCTTGGGCAGGAAATCCTACGGCTTGATCCTTTGACTGGATGGTCAAGGTCGTAGCCCCTTTCTCAGATTTCCCTGGGCAGGAAATCCAGCTGCTTGACCTTTTCACCAGGCGGTCAAGGTCCTTAACCTTTTTCTTCTGGGTTTTCATGGGCACGGAATCCAATTGTTTGACCCTCTGACTGGGCAGTCAAGGTACTTTTGTTTCTCTCTTCTATTTTGAGTTTTCGTGGGCACGAAATCTCTTTGTTCGCCCTTGGTCCGTGCAAACAGGGCCCTGTTTTGCTGGACAAATGGTATGTTTGTCATGCCCCCCTTTTTTCTTGGGCTGGTATCCCCAACTACTCGGTTGACAACCGTCATGCTGTCAGGTGTTCGGGATGACAAGACTTGTTTGACTTGTCATATCCCGCCTCTTTAGGTTGATAACCTCAATAATCCGGTTGATGAGTCCGACAACTTACCATTTACCTGCCCATGGTTTCCTATGTGTGCAAGATTTCTTTATCTTTTGCCTTGTTATTTCAGCATTAGCATCAACATCACATCATCTTGCAAGCACCCATTCTTGTGTTAGCATCAGCTTCGCATCGGCCTTCAGCATCGGCTTTCAGATCGACTCTTGCATTTGTTTTTCGCATTGGCATCACATCCCCAGCATTTAGATTAGCAGTTGCACGCATTTTGCATTTGCATTCGCATTTGGCAACAAGTCATGATTTTCGGTGTATCCGTCGAATAAGTGACTTACTACCTACAACAAACACCATCCTTCTGTAACCTCAAAATGGGGGTATCCTGTCAACCTGAGCATCGGTCTTGGTTCCTTTCGTCCCTTGACCTCGCTCAGGGAGGGGCATCTGTAGACACCCCGATTTTGAGGTGACTCATAGATAAGCTTTCCAGATGTTGCTTTGGATGTGGCTAACCCTTGAATCCTATTAGCTAAACCAAATCCAGACTTATAGTAGGCCCGCAACCCAACTAGAAATCCAGACAAGTAGGGGAGCACACCTACCTGGCACACCTACCTAGCACAACTACCTGGCACACCTGGCTAGCACACCTACTTGGCACACCTAACTGGCACACCTACCTAGCGCACATACCTGGCGTACATCCCAAGCGCCCAGCTATTTCTCAGGCTGTTGGCTGCTGGCTTTCCACCTCCCATGGCTATTACCTCTACCAACGAATATGCCATGGAATCTTCCAGGCTTTTCGTCTACAAGCCTCCTTGCTTTCCTAGGAGTTATCCTTGAAAAATCCCTATATATGGACCTCATAGGCAACCATTTGAAAGGGCTAATCATCTTGAAAGATAGAGACACACACAGCTACATTAGCCTTCTCCAAAATTCTGCAACTATCCACTTGAGCTCTCAAGCTTTTCCTTACATCCAGAGATAGTCTCAGCCCTTCCAAAGCATCAAGGAGCTTATTGTCTTGGGTCTTTCTTTTCTTTCTTGAAGGAACCTCTTGGACAAGGTAGGCCCTTCCCACTTTTCCTTTAAGTTCTTATTCTTTTGCAATGAAATAAAGCATGCTAGAAATTCCACATATGGTTTGATTTTTCTGTGTTTTCATGAGGTTTCTATGATGAATTTACTTATCCTCCTTGTAAGATGCTCTCCATGCAAATCTACATTTTTGTTTGCAAGCATGTTTACTTTGTTTCTAGCATAAAAATCTGCACTATGTTGCCTGCATGAGCTATCTTTTCCGTATTATATACTTGGTATGGTCATCACTTACATATGTTTTATTGGGTTTACTTGTTTCATGTTTGTACATTTTGCATTTTGTATGCGTTTCTGCCATGAACCAATTAAATCATCTTGTTTTTAATCAAATGATAGTAAGATGGCTTTGATCATATGCATCCTGTCATGATTTCAGCTTTTAACATCCGCATGAATCAACCTGCATTAGTATAGATCACCCATCTCAATTCTGGGTCAGATTGCAGTCTGATCCAGATTTTCTGGGGAGCACCTATATGTCGCACCAGAGTGGCACACCAACCCAGAGCACCACTCTGGCACACCATTCAGGAGCACTAGACTGGTCAGAGAACAAAACATTCACTTTTGCATATCTGCTTGCATGGTTTTCTGAATGATTTTGAGCCTAATTCTTTTACTGCTTGTTCTTTGATATTCCATGGTTTTGCATGCATGTTTTCGGTTTAAAGAAAGATTGTTTTCTAGTTATTTTCTCCCTTTGGATATTCAGCCCTTGGTCAGAATCTGGTAGGCTGGTTGCACCTTACTCCTACATGGAGAGCCTTGTGCATCAGCCCATGATCCAGTGGCATGGCTAAGCCTTGCTTCTTTCATTCTAGCATAAATTGGTGAGGTCTTGTGTGAGGCAACCATCCCTTGAGCACAATGTCCACAGGTCATTGCATTTGCATTTCTTTCACTTTTAAGGCGTATTTTCCAAGTTTTGCGGAGGATTTACATGGCATGATTTTCTAGAATGCATTCTCATGTGATGTGGCACTGCATGGATTTCTGTTTTCCCTCAGCACATCTTTCTAGCCCACATAGGAGCACCTAGGTGGCACACCAGTCGGCACACCGAACAAGCGCATCAGCCTGTTTTCAGTAGCACACAACAGGTTTTCATATGGTTTTTTAGCATGCTTCCTCGACATGATTTTCTGGATTTTTCTTGGTTTTCCTCCTTGATATATCAGGAAGGCATAGCTCTGCTTTTAACTTTTTTTGTGCATGTTAGATTGCATTTGGCATATAGCAAAGCAAGGATGAAAGATCACTCAAAATTGATATATCTTTGATTTTATTCATGCAATGACTATGCATCGACACTTGACCCGTCACACGAGTGATACTTCTGAGCACTAGGACACACCCTACACATCATGCGCCTTTATTTAGCATAAGACACCAAGCATGGCATGGCATACCGCCCTCGGGCGTACAGTAAAGGCTGAAAAGTCGACATTTCATAAGCAAATGAGAAACCAATAGAAGATCGATTATTCGGGCGTATGAGGGTGCCTAATACCTTCCTCGTGCGTAACAGGGATCCTTACCCATTTCTGGTTTATGACCTGCTTTTCCATTGCATGATTTGCATGTTTTATATGGTTTTCCTCGTCTTCCATTTCAATAGACTAGGTGGCGACTCCTGCATTTGCATATTCATTTTTATTATTTTTGTCGTGACTTTGCCAACCCTCATGTATTTTGGCCTTTCGCGTCGAAAGTCTCGAGGCTATCGCCGGCATGGTTACAGGAACTGGCGACTTCGCTGGGGATAACCAGATCCCGGCTTTGTTTTGGTTTCTTCTTTGCTTCAGCTTTCGCCTTGCTTGCCTTTTCCATGCCTTGCATTGGTTATCCTTTTAAGTGGTGTCTTTTTGCATGCATGCATGCCTTTGTAATGTTGTTCTTTCCTTTTACACATTTGCTACGCCACCACTCTCGCACATAATGTGTACATACTTCTGTTTGTTAATCCATGGCTAATTTGCATGTTTATTTCCCTTCTTGTATATGCCATGTCTAGGAGATTAGAGACATGTTTACTCTCCCCTTTTGGTTAATGAAAACATAAAAACCAAAATCAATCAATCATAAAGCAAACTAGTGACAAATTGCAAATCTTCCCCCACAGTTTAATAAGCTTGCAAGTAAATGACTCAAAGCATACTTTGCATACATCATATAGGGCATGCATCTTCTCCTCTCCTAGGATCGCCTATACAGTCTGCGAAGGACATTTTTTGGTGGCTCATCCTATGGTTTGGCGTGGGATGAAAAATCAGGTTTGTCCCTCCTTGTCCGGAGTCATGTCGGTGTAGTAGAGGGTATAGCCTACTGCTTTGGCAGAGGTCGAGGCCCCGAATGCACCACCCGTTCACTGCCTAACCTTTGGCTAGGATTTAGAATAGGGACCTTATTTTTTCTAAACCTGAGTCGGAGACCTATTCACTCCTATGTGAACCCGAAGTAGACAGCTTAATTGGACATCCCTAGTTGGTGAGAGAGTGCATACTAGAAGCATTCATTTGCATCTCATACCACCATAAACAATGCATCTTTTCTGACTTGTTTGTTTTTATGCATAGGATTTCTAGTCTGTGAGTTTCCTTAGCCTGAGCTCAAGACTCTTTCCTTTCGCGAACTCTGTTTGCAACCTTGCTTTCGATCGCATCTCCCGAGTTATTCGTCACTTTCGATGGTAGCTCGTCCTAGGATCCGTCCTATCCTTCCCAGCCGCAGTTCGATCCTTACTCGCTCGCGATCCATGATGGCCTAGCATGCCAACGAGTTCCTTTCCCCTGCTGTCCCAGAGGAGGTCCCTGTCTCGGGACACTCTTCCTTTGTGTCTGTTCCTATCATCTCTGTTGCCTCCACTTTTGCCTTAGCATCTGGAGGACCTCCACCACCTCATTTCCGTGTCCCCGTGGCAACCCCACCTTCGGGACCACCTGCCTGGTCTTCTCCTGCTGTTAGGGCCACAGTAGTTGAGTCTGTCTCTCCCCAAGGCTATGTGTTTACTAGCCCTACTCCCACTGTGGCTATCTCTGTAGTAGCCACCCCCTAGTTCAGTCAACTGGGATCTCAGCCTCTTGTTTCCTCCCTTGTCTTGCCTCCTTCCTTTGGAGCCACCAGCGATGATCCCGTGACCGCGCAGCTTCAACAAATGTCGGCCCTCGCCCAACAGCTGCAGGGATTGGCTCTGGCACTCCAGCCCTTTTCAGCTCTGTCCTTCTCGCCTCCTGAGTTGCCTGTGCAACCGGCTTAAGGACCACAATTTGCACCCACTGCACCCCCTCCACAGCCATTGTCGTCCCTTGTCTCGCCGACGATAGGGGTGTCGACATTACCTTATGTTACACCAGCACAGCACCCACCACAACATGCATCCCTCCTATCAAGTGGCCAGCCCCCTAGGCCGGCGGAAGCACTACCATACGTAAGCATTGTACCGGAGACCATCCTGGTCCAACAACTCTTGCTCCCACACTCTGCACCACTCATTGCACCACCACCTGCATTATCTTCACCCTTGTACCACACACAAGCCTCATCCTTTATCCCACAGCACACTGCACCCATACACGGGTACACTAGCCATCCAACCGTAGCACCAGACGGCGAAATGGTGGATCCGGAGGAGCCTTTAGGGGCAACCCATACAGTGTACGCGACACCCACCTCTACTACACAGTCCATAGCTGCAGTAGCTCCAGATGCTCTCCTCGCGAGAGTAAATGATCTGGAACGCACTCTCCGACAAGTGCAAGGTGGGGATCACCAGTCCTACCAATTCTGGGACCTCTGTTATTTCCTAGAGGCGACTCTCCCCCTGAATTTTCATATTCCGAAATTTGAAAAATACAATGGTAGGGGCTACTCAATTGCCCACCTAAAAGCCTATTGCGGAGACCTCGCCCAGCTTCAAGCTGATGAAAGGTTGTTAATCTGCCTATTCTAGAAGAGTCTCACGGGGCCCGCATTGAAGTGGTTCACTTCCCTCAACATGGCCACCATTAGGACTTGGGATGACCTTAAGCAGGCGTTCCTGGAGCAGTATTCCTTCAACCTCGACTTAGTCCCCAAGCGGGAAGACTTAGTCGCTCTCAAGCAGAGATCCCAAGAAACATTTGGGGAATATCTTGAACGTTGGCGCTCTTTGGCTTCACAAGTCAAAGATAGACCCTCCGACGAGGAGTTTATTGAGATAGTGATCCGGGGAGCACAACCAGCGGTCGGGGCTCTGCTTAGCATTCAACCTGTCACCACTTTCTCAGCACTACTTCGGGCGGGCGCCTGTGTTGAGAGTTCACTGCGTGGTGGCAGTTTTCTAGCACTCTCAGCATTTGCCAAACAGGCCACTGCCTCACATAGTGGCCCTAGCAGCAGCAGCAGCAACAATAACAACAATAACAACAACAACACCAATCCACCCAGGAGGCGGGATCCCTCCAAAAATATTGTTTCTTACTTCAAGTCCCCTGCTGCTCCAGCAAATGTCCGCCCGCCCCTGCTGCGCCAAGTAGTTTATGCACCCACGCCTACACCTAGAGCACAACATGCATCACACATTACCCCCACTACCACACCAGTATATCCTAACCCACCGGCCAGGACGCGCCCACCGTTGGCACATCCACAGCCGAAGCGACAACGTCGTGATAGGCGCCACTATACCCCTTTAGTGGAGCCTTTGAGCATGGTATGTTGCATCCTTGCTGAGGCTGCCTGAGGTGCGCCCTCCTCCTAATCCGCTGCCAGCCTGGTACAATGCCAATGCGTTCTGCAATTTCCATCGGGTGGCTGGCCACTCGACGGACAATTGTTTGACACTTAGGGATGCTGTCCAGGATTTGATTGACCAGAAAGTCATTATGATTAATACCCAGGCAGCCACCCCAGCACACACCCCAATAGCCACTCCAGCTCTGCAAGCACACCCTAGCATAGTTAGTCAACCCTTGCCACATCATCTTTCTCCAGGAGCGCCAGGTTCTTCGGGAGTCAATTTTGTTTCTCCTGCTTTTGTTTCTCTTGCTCTTTCTGAGTCTGTCTCTTCCCCTATTTGCCCAATCGACTTGATTCATCACGAATCGTCTCCTTTTCCCCATCGTTTGTATCGTTCTTTCCTCGATAACTCCGAGGAATTTGTTTTTATGGTCCGTCCTGTCGTCGAGTCGGAATACTCTGAGGTGCACCTGTAGTATATCCCCAGCCTCCAACTCCAGTTTATCCGCCTGGCCCCAATCTAGGCCACATCAGCCAGCACACCCTCAAGCTCACTGGTACCCTCACCAATACTCCCAGCATCCTCAGGTTTACACTCCTACTCACTTATATCCTTCAACCGCACCTATACAATTAGCAGCCCGTCCCCCGGTTGTTGTTACTCTAACCCATGACACACATCTTGTTCCTTATAATTATGCCACAGGAATGTGTGCAAAAGTGACACGATCGGGCCGAGTATACAAACGCCCAGCAACTAGGCCTAACCCCTCAATCTTAACCCCTAACTAGTTACAAGCCCAGCCATCTAGGTCATCAGCACCTGTAGAAGTAGCCCTTGCCCAATTCCAAGCACATTCTCCTCAACCACCTATGCCTAGAGTAGCACCACCCAATCCTACCACTAGCAGCCAACCTTCAGCTGACATCACTGCCCAGCTCAAAATGGTTAAATCCGATATTTCCATTTGGGACCTAATCCATACATCAGCTGAGCATAGAGAAGCTTTCCTTAGGGTCTTTCAAGCAGCCCGTGTATCCCAAACTATAGAGCCTGCTACCCTGAAAAACATGGTAGGAATGATAGCGGCACCTCAGGTTATCTCCTTCTCTAGCCTAGAGTTACCTCCCTCTGGCACCAATCATAACTCTCCCTTGTTCATCACTGCGCAGTATCAAAGCTTCTGCATCCCCCTCACACTGGTGGACAATGGAGCAGGCCTTAATGTCTGCCCCTTGCGCACTGCAAGTGCAATCTGATTCAAGTCCGAGGACATTACACCAGCTGTGAAAGGGATGACAACTTTTGATAATACGCATCATGATGCGCTTGGAGTCCTGATCATTCCCCTGACTATAGGCCCTGCTCGCTTCGACGTGGAGTTCTACGTCGTAGATATCGAACCCTCTTTCAATCTGTTGCTTGGACGCCCTTGGCTTCACAAGCATCAAATCATTCCATCAACCCTCCATCGTATGATTAAGTTCTGCTGGGATGACAATATCGTTGTTGTCCTGGCAGAAGATATGGAGAAGGTTGAGTCAGTCTCAACTCTAGCCCCTTAGACCATTCACTTCGAGCCTAAACCTTTCGATGTCCTCTATCGGGTTAATCAGTTTGAGCCGATTAATTTTATTCCACCCTCAGAGCTTGCTGGCCATTTGGCCACTTCTGGCAACCCTCGTTTGATGGTCGACAACCTGTGTCGCAAGTGGGGATACGAGAAAGGATCGCCTCTGGGGCTTTATGGTCAAGGAATCACCGAGTCGATCGAGGCCGAAGAATGGGTCGAGCGAGACGGTTTGGGTTATGAACGATGCTGCCAAAGCCAGGGTAAGTCTTCCAAGATGATTATTCCACGAGATTTATCCAACTTTATTAGCGCAGGCATTATGGATCCGAACCACAGTTCATATGCAGTGTTAGCACCATCAGCTTGGGTCTGCCTAGAGGAATCGTATCAGGCCGGCGGCCAGCTAGAGCAGCAGGGTATACGGCAGGTGATCATGCAGAACAATAGACAGATAGAGTAGTCAGTAGCCCAGATAGTGGCCCAGGAAGCAGACTCAGATGATGACATCGGAGATCTAGACCTCTTATTTCAGGAGCAGCTAGATGTGCTTGCAGAAGATCTGGCAGAGCATGATCGCAGGAGGAAGGGCAAAGCAGTCGCCACATCAGCACCAGCAGAAGCACCAATACCACCCCAGGACCAGGTTTCAATTTTGGTCCTGCGAAAAATAGACGGAAGGGATACTAGACCATTGGAGTTAATCTCCTATCAGCGGGGAGGCGGGTCTAGTTGGTATTGGCAATATAAGTCTCACCTTGAGGGTGAGGATCAAAACCTTGAATCAAGCATGAGTAGGACAAGTGACAGCGGCCTCACCAGTTTACAACAAAGCAGCCGCTAGCAAACAGAATTTTGTACAGCTAACATGGAAAATACCAAAAAAGACAAAAAAATCCAAAAACAAAAATAAGGAGGCATCAACATCAAAGGAGGGGACTCCTAGCTCCTCGGATCATCCAGATAGGGAAACCGAAGAAGTAGCTCAATGTCGGTACAGAAACATGAAGGTCACTGTGACAGTCTTTAAACGCCATCAGGGTGCAGAATCAGAGGAAGTCTTCTTAGTTGACATAACCGACCTAGCATTTGAAAGAGAAATCCTATCAGAGCTGATTGCCTATGAAGAATAGGATGAAGTACATGGAGCAGATAATGAGGATGAGCCGTCACAGATTCCATTCTATGATGATGATCCAGAAGGCCCAAATCTTCATGTAAAGGAAGATACGGAGCTTATCAACATCGGCACGGCAGAAGAAATAAAAGAAACACGCATCAGTGCCAAGTTATCATCACAAGCAAAGGCAAAGTTTATAGCTTTTCTAAAAGAATATGTAGATGTCTTTGCATGGAGCTATGATGACATGTTGGGATTAGACATTGAAGTGGTATTTCATATATTACCGCTAATACCCAATTCAAAGCCAGTCAAACAAAAGCTCCGTAGATGGCGACCCCAATGGCTTTTAAAGCTTGAAGAGGAGATTATGAAACAGCACAAAGTCAATTTTCTCAAGGTCGTGTTGTATCCTGAATGGCTCGCCAACGTGGTCCCAGTGCCGAAAAAGGATGGACGGGTTCGCATGTGCATAGATTATCGAGATCTTAACAAAGGGAGTCCCAAAGATAATTTCTCGCTTCCCCACATCGATATTCTAGTAGACAACACTGCAGGGCATAAGATGTTGTTTTTTATGGACAAGTTTTCCGAATACAACCAGATCAGAATGGCTGAAGAAGATATGGAGAAGACATCTTTCATCACTCCATGGGGAGTCTTCTGTTACAGAGTGATGCCATTCGGATTGAAGAATGCAGGTGCAACATACCAGAGGGCTATGACAGCTTTATTCCACGATATTATGCATCAGGAGGTTGAAGTATACGTGGATGACATGATTTCCAAATCTAAAGAGCCCGAGGACCATCTCACCTGTTTAAGAAGGTTGTTTGAGCGCTTGCGAAAGTATAAGCTCCGCTTGAACCCCAACAAATATGTATTTGGGGTATCTTATGGAAAATTACTGGGTTACATCATAAGTCAGAGGGGAATTGAAGTAGACCCCCACAAAGCCAGGACTATTATTGACATGCCTTCCCCAACCACTGAGAAAGAGATTCGTGGTTTATTAGGCCGACTACAATATATCAGCAGGTTCATTGCACAACTTACGCCTATATGTGAACTCATATTCAAGCTGCTAAGGAAGAATGCTCAGACTTGCTGGAATGATGAATGTCAAGCGGCCTTTGATAAAATCAAGCAGCTCCTAGTGAAGCCCCCAGTTTTAGTTCCCCCCACGCCCGAACGCCCTTTGCTACTATATCTCTCCACAACACAGCATTCCATGGGCGCAGTTCTGGGGCAGCATGATGAATCTAGGCGCAAAGAGAAAGCTATCTACTACCTCAACAAAAAGTTCAATGACTGCGAGGTCAAATACAGCCCAATAGAAAAAGTCTGCTTGTCCCTGGTGTGGGCCACACAACGCCTCTGGCATTATATGATGGCATATCCAGTTTTGTTGTTATGTCGGCATGATCCTATCAAGTATCTGTTCCAGAAGCCAGCATTGGTGGGTAGATGTGTTAAATGGCATGTGATGTTATCCTAATACGATATCACCTTTGTCACACAAAAATTCATGAAGGGACAAGCCATGGTAGATCATTTGGCTGACTTACCTTTGCCAGAGTATCAGCTTTTGCAGACCCAGTTCCCAGATGAAGATATATTGTTTGAAATGGGCGAGGAGGAGCTGGAAGGGCCTCAGAATGAGCATCAATGGTGTCTGTACTTTGATGGTGCAGTCAATAAATGAGGAAGAGGCATCGGTGTAGTTCTAGCAAAGCCACAAGGACAGCTTATTCCCTTTGCAAGGAAGCTGACATTTGAATGCACCAATAATGAAGCCGAATATGAGGCCTGTATTTTAGGCTTACAAGTAGCAAAGGACCAAGGCGCCCGAGAACTCCACGTATTTGGTGACGCAAAGCTGGTTATTTCGCAAGTCAATGGTGACTGGAAGACAAAAGACCAGAAGCTCATACTATATCATGAACACTTGCTGAAATTGACTGAAGAATTTGAAGATGTCAAATTTTCCTTCATGAAATGAGCTAAGAATGCATATGCAGATGCTCTGGCAACTCTGGCATCATGGTTATCACTCCTAGAGGCATAGGCTATAGACATTTCGGTCACATGCATTGAACAGCCAGCACATTGTATGCATATCTAAGAGGCGCCATCATCAGCTAAACTGCCTTGGTATAATGATATTAAAGCTTTTCTAGAGTCTAGCATTTTCCCTCCCAGCATTTCTGCATCAGATAAGAAAACCTTTACATGGTTAGCATCCAAATATGTGCTCGGGGCCGGGCAACTATACAGAAGGTCTTATAATCAGATACTTCTCAGGTGCGTAGACAAAAAGGAGGCAGATATGCTAATGTTGAATGTCCACGCAGGTACCTACGGCCCACACATGAATGGGGTTCTCCTAGCTAAGAAAATTATGCTACAGGGGTATTTCTGGTCCACCATGGAAATGGACTGTTGCCAATTTGTTAGAAGATGCCATAACTGCCAGATACACGACAATTTTATACATACTCCCCCACAACAATTGCATAGCATGTCATCATCATGGCCATTTTCTACTTAGGGAATTGATGTTATCGGGGCCATTCATCCTGCTGCATCCAATGGGCACTGTTATATCCTGGTAGCCATTGACTATTTCACAAAATGGGTCGAGGCGGCATCATACAAAATAGTCACTGCAGCCATTACAGAAAAATTCATTCAGAATAATATTGTCGCCAGATATGGGGTTCCATTTGCTATCATTTCAGACAACGGAACTAATTTCATAGCAAAAAAAGTTGAGGATTTCCTCCAGAGTTGCAAGATCAGACATCAAAGATCCTCCCCCTATCGACCACAGATGAATGGGGCAGTAGAGTCGGTTAATAAGAATCTGGTGAAAATCTTGAAGAAGATGGCCGAAACTCATAAAGATTGGCATGAGAAGCTGCCTTATGCATTATGTGCCTACAGGACCTCCATCCAGACGTCAATAGGAGCAACACCTTACTCTTTGGTGTATGGCATGGAGGCAGTCCTTCCCTTTGAAGTCGAGATTCCATCGTTAAGGATCTTGAAGGAGGCAGAATTAGAAGAGGCTGAGTGGGTACAGGACCGTAATGTTCAGCTAGATCTAATTGATGAGCACAGATTGCAAGCTCTGCATCATGCCCAATGCTACCAGAAGAGAGTGGCTTGAGCTTATCAAAAGAAAGTCCGTCCTAGAAGCTTTGAACCAGGCGACTTGGTTCTACGTGCCATTCATTTGCCCGATGCACGGGGGAAGTTTAGGCCTAATTGGCGCAGACCTTTTGTGGTTAAGGAGGCCCAATCAGGGGGTGCAATTATTCTTGAAGGCATGGACCATAAAGAGCAATCAGAGCCTATCAATGCTTCCTACTTAATGAAGTACTATCAGTGACTCTTAGTCAATCCTAATGCCTTGCACCGTGAGCCATGCGTTTTCATGTTTTTTCTTATATTTTATTGCATTTTAGCATAACAAGAATCATCTCCTGCACCTTTTTGCATAGCATCATTTTGCCCGATGAGGAAAATCGGAAGCCTGCCTACGTGAGACATGTCAAGTCCTCCTCATGTGCTACTACCCTAGAAGCTTAGGGTGTGAGAGAGTTCAGAGAAATGGGCTAAATGAACAAATCCCCACAGGTCCTATATCTCCAAAGGGAGAAAAATGTTAGGTCTAGAGAGAGTGTGAGCATGAAAGAAAAAATACACTGACCTTGGAGCATAAAAGAAAATAGGAAGATAGAAGCAGTAGATAGAAGTTAAGCTCCACTAAGAGAGGTGTTGTGCCGAGGGGTGAAGAGAAAACACTAATGGCAATCCACCAGCACACCTGTCAAAGTGTTCCTCCAACAGAGAACCTCACATGCAACCCTAACCTGGAGAGAAGAGGGAGGAGTTCTCTCTCTATTCCAATGGAGACAAAATAGGGTTACATTATGCCAAAGAGATTACATGATCTGTGCCTTAGCCAACTTAAATACTAGGGCACCTAATTGGTCAAATGACCAAACTAACCCTAAACAAACTACATAATTCAAG
>JAMKQA010014491.1:0-24844 GCA_024699735.1 Posidonia australis
TAAGAAAAAGAATATGGTTTTGGGATTGAATTCCCAAGTGATTGTTTAATAAAAGAAAGGATGATTTTCAAAAAGGAGAAAACCAAGTTTTTGCAAAATGATAAGAAACGAGTTTCTTTTGGTTTTGCCGAGTTTTGTTTATGGTTGTATGTTTTGGGGCGCGTACTGGGTGACTTAGATGTCACTCACGTGTGCTATTTGGTTTTCAGGTGTAGAACACGTGCAGCCGGGTTCCGGTGCAGGAGTCGGAGCTTCTAGCCGCACATTGTGATCCTGAAGGTGACCTTAGTTACAGTTATATTTGTTTCTGTAATTAGTGTAATTATGCTTGGGATACTGTGATTTAGTAGCGTGCCGGGGATCGGGGCGTTACATATCAATTGTCAAATACGACCATGGTCACCAAGTTTGAGACGATGTAGGCTGAGCCTGGTATATGAACCAGGTGTTTGGGTCACCGATGAGACGTTAGGAAAAGACGTATTCCCATGCATATGAAATGAAATTGAGGCTGGTTGGCTGGGGCGATGACCTCCCTCCTGGGAAACTTCACCGCGGTAGTGCAGAGAGGTAAGGAAAATGGTGTCCTCGCCTACTGCTTGTGTGTCTAGTTTCCTCTAATCAAGGTAACATCAAAAAGAAAAGTGGAAATAAATGTATGGTTGTAGCTGGAATTGGATCCATGCATTGTCTTCAAATTCTAGCATTAAATCAGGATTTTGTTCTAACTAGTTACCAGCCAATGTTTGTGGTTTCGTTTTGAGCCGTGAGGCCTTGTGTTTTAGGTTGGATCTGGTCGAGAATGTGAATTTCTCAAAATGCATAAAAAGGATTTAGAGATGCATGAATTGAAAAGAATAAAGAAGATGAGCTTCTGAAAAAGGCTTGTTTTGGATTGAGATTCCAAATGATTTAAAAATGGGAATGATGTTTTTAAATGAATTTCGAAAATCACGTTTGTAATATTCTAGGTTCGTGTTTTCCACTGTTTTACTGTGATTTTCTATGTGGGGCACGTACTGGGTGGCTTAGATGTCACTCACACGTGCTTTGGTTGGTTTTCATATTCAAGTGGTGGTGCAGTTCAGTCTCAGTGCCCTTGTAAGGGCCACTAGCTGCACAATGTTCCTAGAGGTGAGCCTTAGTTAATTATAGTTGTTTAATTTGTACTGTCATTATTATTGTAGCTTATGATACTATGATTTAGGTAGCGTACTCAAGTTCGAGGCATTACAAAAACCAATACAAAACAAATTCATAGAATCAGAGCAAAATTGCTAAAGGCTGTGAAAGGGGCAAATTTTATTCAATGTAACAATGTAGGCCAAGATGCCAATTAATATATGCCCCTAGGCGAGATGCAAAAGTAATACTGAACAAAATTAGAATAAAATCTCCAAATGCCATGTAATATGTATGAGTATCTACGTGAGTGATATGCATGAGAAATATGCATGAGAAATACGCATGAATATTGATGTTGAAAGCAAAGCAAAGATGGAGGTGGAGTCCTTGCCAATTGCTTGCTCTTACCTGGGAAAACCTCACCGGTCATCCATGCTTGTCTATTGTATCACCGAGATTCGCCACTATGTCTAGTTTCCATGATTTGCCTCCCATATCCATCAGTAGGATTCACCTCCTAGATTAGCCATCAAGATTCACTTCGCCTTTCACAGAACAGAGCAGTGAGGTGGTTTACTCCAGGTCGAATCATGCAGATGCGAAATGTTGTTGCAAGATAGGAGAAGCATGGATGTTTGCAAATAAACATGCATGAACACTTAAATGCAAGAATTAATGCCTGAATTCTTTTCCCCACCTCCTTTGTCAGTTTATGGGTTCCTCTAACAAGATGGCTTGCAAATGACAGCCTGAAGCTCCAGCATGGTGATCTGATGCTTCCAGAAGGTTGAGGGAATGATGAGGAATGCATGTATATGTTTGGATGAAAGAATGAATGTGTGTGTGCCATCCTCGACCTACCTCACTGTCGATCTTGTTTCACTGATGAGCTCATCTGCTGGAAGCAACCAGAGGCTCTGCCACATCGATCTGAAGCTTCAGGAAGGTCAAGGAGGTAATGAGGAATGCATGCATGCGCTAGGTTGCAATGATGGTCATGTGAATTTTTCCCCACCTAGTTCACTAGTTCACAGGTTTCGTCGGCATGCTCCTTTGAGAATCTGATTTGGAGGCCATGGCAAGGTTATCCTAAGTTTCCAGAGGTTTGTAGAAGCAAGAATGAATGCAAAAGAACATGTCTACGTGCTCAGAAGCTAGAATCATTGTGTGGATAATGATGCTCCGAGAAGGGTCTGGTACAAGCTCAATGGCCATTGGCCATTTCTGAGACATTTGGACGCAACATTGGCAAAGAAGATGTGTGATGCATGATCAAAGTGAAATCAAAATGCAACGATCGGGAATTATACTAGAAGAGCTATGAAGAAGTGACACAGGGGCAAAGAAGCACAATGATATGCATGCATGTTAGGTAGAAGCACTTGCCTGTGTTGTGTGAAGTGTCCACTAGACATCGATAATGCGCACTGAATCCGGATGACACTGAATCGACAGCATTTGGTAGAGGTTGGAGGCTATCGGAGGAGGTTTCTAGAAGTTTGAGGACGCTTCGATGAGGCTCTGGAGATGTTAGCTGGACAGAAACGATGATCGAAAGCTATATGTGTGTTGGCTGGGGCTGTGACACCGAATGAGGTTTGATCGACTGGTGTGGAGCTACACGGCCTGTCTATAGCTGGAGCTTCAATTCAAGGCTATGGACCGACCTGAGGAGGATGAAGAGTGGATGATCAAATTGTTGCTGGGGCTAGGCAGCGTATGGATTGGCCGGAGGTGACAGTTCAGTGATGAAGAAAGGTCGGGCTAGTGAAAGACCGTCGGAGGTAGCTGTGGAGGTGGTTGGAATGCTTTGGGACGTCTGGTTGTACTAGTTTGGAGTTCTAGAGTCCAAGAAGATCTCCCCTCCCAGGTTGTTAGGCGTCAAAGGCAATTTATAGGAAGAGGAAGGAGTGGAAACCATTGATCTATAACTGTTTTTAGAAATGGATGGGTTGGATTTCACCAATGAAATTGAACTAAGAAGAGGGGTATGATGGTCTAGGGAATCTCAAGGCACACTCTCAGATCTGTGTCAACCAATGAGGAGGTGGGAATTGGTGACCCAAAATGGTGAAAAGACCAGCCAACCCTTTTGTCAATTTAAACTAAAACAGGGCCTTTCATTGGATTTTCTCGCCGACTTCATTTGTCACTACAATCCACCAACTAAATTTGTCATTAACATTCACCATTTAAGGTAGCCATTGAGATCCACTTTGACATTCGTCGGACCCTTGACTAACCTTGTTGGCAAGAATCTGAGCTTGATCCCTAAGTGTTGGACCATTAAATGGGCTTGGGCTTGGTGTTTTGAGGTTGGTTCATGATATTGGGTTAGGTTGGGACCTTAGGGTAGGTTTCTAGTTGATTTTGGGTTGTGAAATGGGCTTTGGAGTGGAAAATGCTTTGTTGCCACCGAAGCGCTTTTCTGGATGAATTTGCCAATGAATGGCTGCCATAGTGGGGTGTCTACATCCATCGATAGCCGGTGTTTTTGGCTTGGCGTCGGACCCCTTGGTCCGTCGATAACCTCCTCTTCATGACTTGGCATTGGACCCCTTGGTCCACCGATAGTCGATGTTTTTGGCTTGGCATTGGACCCTTTGGAATGTCGATAACCTCCTCTTCTTAACTTGGCACCAAACCCCTTGGTCCGCCGATAGTCTGTGTTTTTCATAGGTGTAGGATTAGGAGCTGATTTACTAATGCATATTGGAAGGAGTCACGCTACCACACATTAAGGGTTTTAGTGAGTGTTTAGTTATTAATTTTATTTTCTATTAGATATGCCTAGTAGTGTATGATTAGATTCAGTTTCAGAATTAGTCTAATTGTAGTTGAAATGAAAAGATAAAAGAGAAAAATGGAAACTATAGCTAAGATGAGTGGTAGTGACTTGGCGATTGTTACATTATCACTTCTAATTTGGTTCAAGCTCCAAATTCAAAATCTATAACATCTAGTATTTGTACCAAAGTCTACGTACTTGTGACCATGCTAGTGGAACCCTGCATGACTCCTCGACGTGTGGAAACACACGAAGAATCCCAATATGGTCACGGCAAAGATGGTGACTCCAAGGAAGGAGACTCGACTTAGAAACACTAAAGAAGGATAAGGAAAATGAGTCGTCACCTAGTCTTTTAATGGAAAGACGAGGAAAACCAAACACAAAGAAAACTCAAGGAAATCAATGCAAAGAAACACATGTGTACTCCATACCTAATGGATGTAGTGTGCAAATCACTACGGGCCAGAGAAAGGGTAACGATTCTTGTTACGCATAGGGAAGGTGTTAGACACCCCCATACACCTGAAGAAATCGATCTTTCAAGGCTACCTACTGGCTCATGATCTAGTGTGTGTATGTTTGTTTACTTCTAATGCACATGCCTAGGATAAATGCGAAAACATGACAAATCTCCAAGAAACAATGAATGAAAGAGAAATGATAAGGAAAATAATCCAAGGTACAATGTAGGCATTGAAAATGCCGCTTTACTGTACGCCCCTGGATGATGAGGAAAATCATGTAAAAATCAAAAATATTTGAAAAGCGTCATGCAAAACAGCGGAAACTAGGAAAATCCGAGATAGTCAAATAAGGGAAAATAATCTGTATTCGTATCCATGTCGGGATTGTCAGGCCTGTTAATGTACGCCCTTGGGCAATGGTTAAAATCATGTAAATCAGAGTTACCTAGAGAGAAAATTGGCGCAAAACAACGAAGAACTTCAAATGCTCATGAAAGTCAAAAAAAGACAATCCTCGTTGGGTCGATGTTAGCATTTTCATGCCAATTAATGTACGCCCACGGGCGATAAACTCCCAACACAAATCATAAAATCGTGAAAATCATGAAAATAGCAAAATATGGGGAAAAAAAGATAAAATAGCAGAGAAAGGGCATTTTTGGCAAATCATGCCAAAAGATTATATACCCTAGGACGGAATCGGGATTACTGAGGAATCCAAAGGAAAATTAAGAAGTCAAAGAATAGTCAAATCAAAAGGCCAAGAATCAGTTATAACTACCTGGATTCTTGGGCCCCACACCGACGATTCTCGACAACTAATTCCATTAGCTGAAACCACTACCTATAACTGCCAGCTCATCTCTCCAAGATAGTTCGCCAGCTTCCACCGTCGTCGGGAATCACATGACCCGTCACCTGTTCTGCTGCTGAACTCTAAACGAATCTCGATCCCTCTAGTGTGAATTGGTTGAGTGTTGATCGGAGACGTTGAAGGAAGGTCAGAGGAAGATATTCGGCTAGTTGGATCAAAGATCAGCTCTACGAACTTCTCTCCTTGTCGACCTCGCTAGAGAAGGTGCTGGCTAGCTTCGACAGACATCGGCGTGGCCAGGAAGCATGGTCCCGACATTCAGGAGGCAAGCTTGGATGATGAAGAAGCTTCCTCAATTATCCAACTATTAGGTGACAGCTCCAGCCATCCCTCCCACCAAGCTCATCAGTGAAGGCTCTATATGTCTATAGAGTGGTGCTGACGATCCATACTAGGGATCAAGGAGGCACAGAGATGGCAAACTAAGTGCTGGAAAAGCCAGGGTAGTGGAAATGGAGCAAGACTACAAGTTCAAATCAAAGGAAGGCTAGATGGATCCTTCCACTCGTCTCCCTCATCGACGCATGTGCCAACAGTCCTCGTCTGAGGACGTCGAACTACATCCATAGTCCGGAGAGACAGGGAAGGCACGAAGGAAGAATGAACTTGGATAACATGCAAAGGGAAAGAGCAAATTCCTTTTCCCTAGCCTACACTGCTAGAATTGGTGAGGCTCCGGCGAGGTGCGTCACTCAATCAACATCCGCAGAGAAGTTGGGAAGGAGGCTTTCGAAGCGTGCTTGAAAGGTTCACGAAGCCTTCGACTCCCGTTCCTGGCCTCAAGATTACTCGAAATGGAGCAACTCCTAGTCACTATCGATCTAAGTGATCACTAGGGAAGAAGGGGAAAGCGAATGCCGGGAGTTGACTCCCGATGACTCACAGACTTGTACTACGCTAGAATGGAAACAGAGAAGAGTAGGTGACTTACCTGTGATGCGTCGTGCGTCGTCGAAGGCTCCTCAAAGCTCGAGCGTCGTCAACTATGACTGAGCACACAACAAGGACACTGTCACCGGAATTGGATCGCAAAAGGGAATCTAGAGCTGGAGTTGGAAGTGTAGGCAGGCGATCTCTCCGATGATCCCTCTAGTTTGTCGTAGAGGCTTTTAAATGGGCAATGGAATCGATCTAGGGTCGTGGATGTGTAACGGCCGGAGGTGAGCGGCGACGATGATGTCTAGGAGATTAAATTGGTAGATTCGACATTGGATTAAGGGTATAATGGTCCCTAGAGGCGAGATCAAATTCTAGCCTTCATCAGTAGAGAATCAAGTAATTAAACAGCAAAGTGGACTTCTTTACCCTTCAACACTGAAATAGGGCATTTTGCTAACTATATCTGCCACTTACTCCTGCCAGCTATACACACCTAGAATCCACGCCACATATAACTGGTTGGAAGTTCTGCTTGGCCCAATAAAAATCAGTTATGTTGCCTTTGAGCTCATTGACCATTTATTAAGGGACAACCGACAGTCAACGGTCAAAGATCACATCCTCTCTCTTGGATCCATTCAAACCTACTTGTAAAATCTTGGATGTCTACAGATGCCCCTGCCTGAGCGAGGTTGAGGGTGATCGAGACCGATGCTTATGGTTGATAGGACACCTCGCCCGTATCCATAGAAAAACAAAAAATTAGTACAATGTTGAAATCAAGGGGCATGATAGGATACCAGACCTATCAACCGAAAAGACTTGACATTTTAACGAGTGTCAATCGAGTAGCTTGGGGAACTAGCCCAAAAGGGAATGGTCTAATACATTTAGGACATGACCAAAGGAGGGACCATTGACTCCGACCATTCCTAATGGAAATCGAAAGATGCATGGTAAGATAGTGGATTTACCGACCAAAGGATATGGCAAGTTTCAGACTTATCGACCGAAATGTGGCAAGTTTCAGACTCACCTACTGAAATATGGTAAGTTTTGAACTCACTAACCGAAAGATGGTAAGTTTTGGACTCACCGATCGAAAGATGGTAAGTTTCAGACTCATCGACTGAAAGATGGTAAGTTGACGGATGTCAATCGGATAGTTTGGGATATCAGCTTGGAGGAACGTACCTTCGGGTTCAATTTCTTCCGAAATGAGAACCTAGAGGGAAACGACTTCATCTATCTTAGAGCGAAGTCAAAGAGAAGTTTCTTTGAATTCCATCCTCTCGAACGTGAATCAGGGAGACAAGGAAAAGCGTCTTTGTATTCCGTCCTCTCGGACATGAATCAGGGAGACAAGGAAAAGCGTCTTTGAATTCCCTCCTCTCGGACGTGAACCAGGAAGACAAGGAAAAGTGTCTTTGAATTCCGTCCTCTCGGACGTGAATCAAGGAGACAAGGATAAGCATCTTTGAATTCCGTCCTCTCGAACGTGAATCAAGGAGACGAGGATAAGCGTCTTTGAATTCCATCCTCTAGGACGTGAATTATGGAGACGAGAATAAGCGTCTTTGAATTTCGTCCTCTCGGACATGAATTAGAGAGACATAGAAAAGCATCCTTGAATTTCGTCCTCTCATACGTGAACCAAGATGACAAGGAAAACCATCTTTGAATTTCGTCCTCTCGAACATGAATCAGGGAGACGAGGATAAGCGTCTTTGAATTCCGTCCTCTTGGACGTGAATCAGGGAGATGAGGATAAGCGTCTTTGAATTCTGTCCTCTTGGACGTCAATCAGGGAGACGAGGATAAGCATCTTTGAATTCTGTCCTCTCGGACGTGAATCAGGGAGATGAGGATGAACGTCTTTGAATTCCGTCCTCTTAGACGTGAATCAGGGAGACGAGGATAGGTGTCTTTGAATTTCGTCCTCTCAGACGTGAATCAGGGAGACAAGAAAAAGCGTCTTTGAATTCCATCCTCTCGGACGCAAATCAACGAAACAAGGAAAAGCATATTTAAATTCTGTCCTCTCGGACATGAATCAGGGAGACAAGGAAACGCATCTTTGAATTTTGTCCTCTCGGATGTGAATAAGGGAGACAAGAAAAAGCGTCTTTGAATTCCGTCATCTCGGACGTGAATTAGGGAGACAAGGAAAAGTGTCTTTGAATTTCGTCCTCTCAGACGAGAATCATGGAGAAAAGGAAAAGTGTTTTTGAATTCCGTCCTCTAAGACGAGAATCAAGGAGATGAGGAAAAGTGTCTTTGAATTCTGTCCTCTCGGACATGAACCAGGAAAACAAGGAAAAGTGTCTTTGGGAGATGAAACCCTGAACACGAAGTGTTGAATGATTTGATTGCAATTCTCAAAAGTACATGGGTTTATGTGCAAATTTCCCACAATGAAGATCTTCACATGCTTGGATAATTCGCTTCCCTACACAATGCTAAAGAATGATACTTGGAAGCTGGAGAAGAACTTAGGACCCCTTGGTGTACTCTGAAAACTCTGGCATCGTGTGCAATTTTTGCGAAAGTATAGGAAAAATACTACAATTTTCCCACCTGTATAGGGAAAGTATTAATGAATATTCAATTGTTTCTTGGATACGTGAGCTTGTGGTTGGCCTTCTGTGCACCTGTTTGTGATTTGGAACTAATGTGGAGTTCGATTTGAGGATGCACAGTTGTCTCAATTTGCGTGCTTATCTTTTCTTCTTTTTCTTTTTCTTCTCTCTATCTCTCTCTCACGAATCCACATCATCCCCATCTCCTTCTTTCCCTTCCCCGACCCGTGCCACCAATGACGCCAGCTCATGCCTCACCATCTCTTTCGATGCAATGGATGGTCGGCGTGACGCAGGAGGAGGAGAGGATAAAGGGAGGCGAAGGCAAGTGAGGAGAGGGAAGGTAAATCGAGAGAGGGGAAGAAAAGGAAGAGCAACGCGCGACTGAGGAGGAGGTGGTTTGTGTGGTCTGCCGGAGGAGGAAGCTTCGCTAGGGGCACGAGGAGGCTCACTGGAGTGCGGGAGAGTCGTCGGAAGGATGAGCCAGGTACACGACCCCTATCCCTCCTCGTTTCTTTGTGGTTTGATTAAGGGAGTAAAATGCATGGAAATGAAGAAAAATGCATGTAAAATCTTAGAAAAATAGAGAAATTGATGCAAATGAGTTGAAATGCATGAAAACACAGATATCATGCAGTTTGGATGAAAAATTTGTAAGATTAAACGAGATTTGAGATGTAAGCTACAGTAGGTTAAACTGAGCTCTTCCCGATTTGTGATTTTCGTATGAATCACATAGCTAATGGATTTAGGAATGGTTTGAGGGATTTTAAAGTAGACTCAAGGGTCTACACTCCATGATTTAATGGTAAATTGTGATGTGTGTTTGGGGAGTCCGATTGAGACTCCCACTTTGGGCGATTTTCATCAATCGAAACAGGGGAGTGGCCTGGTTGCGGGAATTTCGGTATGCTGAATTGAATTTGGTATACCGAAATCCTGATAGATTAAGCTAGGATACTTGGTTTCGATAGACCGAAATCATCCGATCGACCGAATCAGACATTTTCGGTATACCGAAAATGTTCGGTATACCGAACCTAGTTTTGGTCTACCGATTTTGCCCTGGCCCTGATATATATTAATGTGAATATAAATGAAGGATAAATGGTTTTAAGAGTACGTAAAGCATGTTAATGATGTTTTCCCCATGTAGATGACATGGGGGAATATAGAACCCAAATAAGAGGATTTGGGCTTGGTTTTGGGTTTTAGACCCTATAAATGAATAAAATGGTTGATTGTGTATGGTCTTGGGCATGAGACCCAATTGTGATTTTAAAACACATGGGCTTTCAAGAATTGAGTTGGGACCCCTAGTAGAGGGTCAAGTATTGCATGGAAACAGATTCTGGCAATAAAAAAAGAATGAAATGGAAATGGTTTTGAAAAGAAAAGCTTAAAGAGTTTTGAAAATGGAACACTAATAATGTGTTAAGGAACCACGGGGGTTGGTGTCAACAACGTGGTAGGAGTATGCGGCTCCAATGGAACCAGTTGCCAGACACAACTTTGGTTGCCGAGCTTGAGACGGTGGAGGCTGAGCCTGGGTCGTTGAACCTAGTTGTTCGGGTCACCGAGCTTGTGATAGTGTAGGCTAAGCCTAGGTTGTTGAACCTAATTGTTCGGGTCACCACGGTGTAGGCTGAGCCTGAGTTGTTGTACCTGGTTGTTCGGGTCACCGATGGGGCGTCAGACAAAGACGTATCCCCGTGCATATATGAAAAAGATTAAGGCCGGTTGGCAGGGGCGGTGGCCCTCACGGGGAATTTCACTGCGGCAGTGCAGGGAGGTAGGGGAAATGATGTCCTCGCCTACTGCTTGTGTGCCTGGTTACCCCTGATCAAGGTAACATCAGTAAAGAAAAGTAGAAATGAATAAGGAGAGAGTATGATTTTGAGAAATTAAAAGAAATGTGGTTTGTTTGGGATTGGACTTATGAATGGTCCAAAAATCTTAGAATAAAACATGAATTATGTTTTAACCAGTTACCAGCTAGTTTTTATGATTTTGGTTTTGAGTCCGAGAGGCATTGTGTTTCAGGTTAGATCTGGTCAGAAATATGAGTTTTGAAAGTGATTTTGGTTTTGGGAAGAAATCCCAAGTATTGAAAAAGGGCATGTTTTGGAATGAATTCCAAATGTTTTAAAAAGAAAAGAAAGATGGGTTATGGAAAGAGTTTGCATTTGGGATTAAATTCCCAAGTGATTTCAAACAAAGTGAAAAAAAAGAGAATGATGTTTTAAAAAGGAAAAATGGATTTTCAAAAGAAAACCAAACTTTGGAAATTAAAAAGCTGAGTTTTATAGTTTTCTAGAGATTTTGTGGTTTGTGTGTTTGGGGCGCGTTCTAGGTGACTTAGATGTCACTCACGTGTGCTTGTTTGGTTTTCAGGTGTAGTTGGGTGCAGTCGAATTCTGGTGTCGAAGTCGAAGCTTCTAGCCGCACATTGTTTCCTGGAGGTGAGCCTTGGTTGCAGTTATTTAATGTTTACTGTAATTAGTGTAATTTTGCTTATGATACTATGATTTAGGTAACGTGGCTGGGTTCGGGGCGTTACAGCAATCGAACAGCAGGGCCCTAACAAGTTGAACTCTAGATCATTATTGTGCTCCAACTGTCGTAGTAGGATTGATAAGAGGCCAAATTTTATTGAGTTTAAACATTCAACTTCTATAATCTTTACTACTAGAATGAATGTGTTACTGCCAAACACCAAAAAAACTAGTTTTGTAGTGCCTGATAATCTACTCCTTTTTTGCTTGACTATGCATTTTCCTATTTTTGCTTTTTAATGGACCCCTGTTTGGGTGTATATCATAGAATAATTTCTCATGCGATCAGGCCTGGATTGTTGCAAACACACCTTGAAAGGCCTACCCTTGAGTGGTTGGACTTTGACTTGATTTACCCTGAATAAAGCCTCTGATGTGGATTCTGCCATCTGTGTTTATTTGGGATGGTGTTTAGTAATCTAACTTCAAGTTGGTATGAATAGGATATGCTACCATATTATTCTGCTCCGCCTTTGGGATAACCTATGCATGCATAATTTTGCTTGAATGCTTTATAATGTTCAGCAATATATTGGAAAAAATAAACCCTGTATCGCCTGATTCAACCTGACTTTTGTATTTCATAACAGATCTCAGTTTGGGTGAATCCCTTGTTTAATTATGCCTAGTCTTTGATAAACTACTTGCAGCTTGGATTGTGCTTGCTTCTTTTGCAATTTCGTTGAAATTTTTGTCGCCTTTGATTGCTTTATTTTGTTCTGGCTACCATTGCATATTAATCTGGCTACTCTATTTTTACTTGCAGTTTGGCTTAGAGAGTGGTGAAGATGACAAACAGGCAGTCCAAGGTGGCTCTAGTTCCTGGACAACTACAGGTTCTCGGTCTTTAGGAGTGTCTAACTCACGGAACCTCACCCATAGCCTTGCTCCGTGTTCCTAGTCTCAGGCTTCTGACTTAGAGTCTCCTGCTTTTGCTTCTCGACCCCGATCTGCTTCTAGCTCAAGTTCAGTTTTCCCTGGCTCGTGGCCTCAGGCTTCTGGCTTGAGGCCTTCTATTACAACCTCTCAGTCTCAAGCCACTAGCTCACAGCCCTGCTCCACTGGTTCACGATGTCGGGCTTCTGGTTTGCAAAGTATTGCTGAGCCTGAGATCCCTAAGGTGCAATCATTTCAATAATATGTTTTTTTGGAGCATTTTTGATTAGCTGAACTGAACTAAAATTATCCTTTGTTTTGTGTAGGATTCTGGCAACTACTGGGGTCGGCTTTTGCACCCAGAGTCACTGTGACACTTATAAGTCAGGAGGTTATCCGAGCCGCTGGTTCCTTGAGTCCTAGGACCAGCCTTTACCCCTTTTCCTCGTGACCCCTCTATGTCAGGAGGAGATCTGAGTCGTTGGTTCCATGAATCCTAGGACTAGCACTTATCCTCTTGTTTTCTGACTCCTCTTATTTTGGAAGAGATCAAAGCCGCTGGTTCCTTGAATCCTAGGACCAGCTTTCATCCCTTTTCCTCGTGACTCCTCTAAGTCTAGAGGAGGTCTGAGTCGCAGGCTCCTTGAATCCTAGGACCAGCCTTTATCCTTTTCTCTCGTGACTCCTCTAAGTCTGGAGGAGATCCGAGTCGCTGTCTCCTTGAATCCTAGGACCAGCCTTCATCCCTATTCCTCGCAACTCCTTTAAGTCAAGAGGAGATCTGAGTCGTTGGATCCTTGAATCCTAGGATTAACTCCTATCCTTTTTCTTCATGACTCCTCTAAGTCCAAAGGAGATCCGAGTCGGTGGTTCCATGAGTCGTAGGACTAGCCTTTATCCATTTGTCTCGCGACTTCTCTAAGTCCGAAGGAGGCCCGAGTCGCTGGTTCCTTGAGTCCAAGAAGCAGCCTTTATCTTTTTCCCATGCGACTCCTCTAAGTCCAAAGGAGATCCGAGTCACTTGTTCCTTGGGTCATAGGACCAGCCTATGTCCTTTCCCCTCGTGACTCTTCAAAGTCTAGAGGAGAGCTGAGCCCTGGTTCTTTTAGACCTATAACCAGCCTTTATCCCTTTTGCTCATGTCTCCCCTAAGTGCGTAGGAGAGCAGAGTCGCTGGTTTCTTGAATCCTAGAACCAACCCTTAACCTCTTGTCTAGTGACTCCTCTAAGTCTAGAGGAGATCCAAGCTGCTGGTTCCTTGAATCTTAGGACCAACCTTCATTTCTTTTCCTCGTGACTCCTCTAAGTCCTGAGGAGATTCGAGTCGCTGGTTCCCTAAATCCTTGGACCAGCTGTTAACCTCTTGTCTCTTGACTCTTGTAAGTTTGGCGAAGATCGGAGCCGTTGGTTCCTTGAATCCTTGGACCAGCCTTTATCCCTTTTCCTCTTGACTCCTCTAAGTCTGGAGGAGATCCGAGTCGCTGGCTCCTTAAATCCTAACCCCAGCCTTCATCCCTTTTCCACATGACTCATCTAAGTCTAAAGGAAATTTGAGTCGCTGGATCGTGGAATCCATGGACTAGCCCTTATCTTTTTCCTCGTGACTCCTCTAAGTCCAGAGGTGATTCGAGTCACTAACTCCTTGAGTCCTAGGACTAGCCTTTATCCCTTTCCTTTGCGACTCCTTTAAGTCCAGAGGAGATCCAAGTTGCTGGTTCCTTGAATCCTAGGACCAGCCTTTATCCTTTTCCCTCGCGACTCCTCTAAGTCCGGAGGAAATCCGAGTCACTGGTTCCTTAGGTCATAGGATCAGCCTTTATCCTTTCCCCTCATGACTCTTCTAAATCCAAAAGAGAGTCGAGCCGCTAGTTCCTTGAGTCCTAAGACAAGCCATTATCCCTTTTCCTCAAGACTCCACTAAGTCCGGAGGAGATCCAAGTCGTTGGTTCCTTGAATCATAGGACCAACCCTTATCCTCTTGTCTCGTAACTCCTCTATGTCCGGAGGAGATCTAAGTCGCTGGTTCCTTAAACCTTAGGACCAACCTTCATCTCTTTTCCTCGTGACTCCTCTAAGTCCTGAGGAGATCCAAGTCACTCGTTCCTTGAATCCTAGATCCAATCTTTATCCTTTGTCTCGTGACTCTTCTAAGTCTAGAGGAGATCCGAGCTGTAGGTTCCATTAGTCCTTGGACCAGCCTTGATCTCTTTTCCTGGTGATTCCTCTAAGTCTGTAGGAGATCTGAGTTGCTGGTTCCCTGAATCTTAGGACCAACCCTTATCCTCTTGGCTCATGACTCCTTTAAGTCTGGAGGAGATTTGAGCTACTGATTCTTTGAATCCTAGTACTAGCCTTCATCCCATTTCCTTGTGACTCCTTTAAGTCTATAGGAGATCCGAGTCGCTAGCTCCTTGAGTCCTAGAACCAACCTTTATCTTTTTCTCTCGTGACTCCTCTAAGTTCGGAGGAGATCTAAGTCGCTGGCTCCTTGAATCCTAGAACCAGCCTTCATCCCTTTTTCTCGTGACTCCTCTAAGTCTGGAGGAGATCCTTGTCACTGAATCCTTGAATCCTAGAACTAGCCTTTATCCACTTGGCTCATGACTCTTCTAAGTCCGAAGGAGATCCGAGTCGCTGGTTCCTTAATTTTAAGACCAGGCATTATCCTTTTGTCTCGCAACTCCTCTAAGTCCATAGGAGATCTGAGTCGCTGGTTCTTTGAGTCCTAGGACTAGCCTCTATCATTTTCCCTCACGACTCCTTTAAGTCTAGAAAAGATCTGAGTTGTTGGTTCCTTGGGTCCTAGGAGCAGCCTTTATCCTTTCCCATCGTGACTCTTCTAAGTCTAAAGGAGAGCCGAGTCATTGGTTTCTTGAGTCCTAAGACCAACTGTTATCCCTTTTTCTCATGATTCCTTTAAGTCTGAAGGAGATCCGAGTTGCTAGCTCCTTGAATCCTAGGCCCAACCCTTATCCTCTTGTCTCATGACTCCTCTAAGTATGAAGGAGATCTGAGTCACTGGCTCCATAAATCCTAGGACCAGCCCTTTTCCTCTTGTCTCGTGACTCCTTTAAGTCCGGAGGAGATCCAAGCCGCTGGTTCCTTGAATCTTAGGACCAACCTTCATCCTTTTTCCTCATGACTCCTCTAAATCAAGAGGAGATCCGAGTCGCTGGTTCATTGAATCCCCGGCCCAGTCTTTATCCTTTGTCTTGTGACACTTCTAAGTCCGGAGATTATCCGAGCCGCTGGTTCTTTGAGTCTTAGAACCAACCTTTACCCCTTTTCCTCGTGAACCCTCTAAATCAGGAGGAGATCTGAGTCATTGGTTGCATGAATCCTAGGACCAGCACTTATCCTCTTGTTTTTTTACTCACCTAAGTCCGGAGGAGATCGGAGCCGCATATTCCTTGAATTCTAGGACCAGCATTCATCTCTTTTCCTCGTGACTCCTCTAAGTCTAGAGGAGATCCGAGTCGTAGGCTCCTTGAGTCCTAAGACCAGCCTTTATCCATTTCTCTCGTGACTTCTCTAAGTCCAGAGGAGATCCAAGTTGCTGGCTCCATAAATCCTAGGACCAACCTTCATCCCTATTCCTCGTGACTCCTCTAAGTTCGGAGGAGATTCAAGTCGCTGGATCCTGGAATCCTAAGACTAGCCCTTATACTTTTTCTTCGTGACTCCTCTAAGTCCAGAGGAGATCCGAGTCGGTGGTTCCTTGAGTCATAGGAACAGCCTTTATCCATTGTCTCGCGACTCTGCTAAGTCCAGAGGAGATCCGAGTCGCTGGTTCCATGAGTCCTAGGAGCAGCATTTATCATTTTCCCTCGCGACTCCTCTAAGTCCGAAAGGGATCCGAGTCACTTGTTCCTTGGGTCCTCGGACCAGCCTTTGTCCTTTCCCCTCATGACTTTTCAAAGTCTGGAGGAGAGTTGAGCCGCTGGTTCTTTGAGTCCTATGACCAGCCTTTATCCCTTTTCCTCATGTCTCCTCTAAGTTCGGAGGAGATCCGAGTCGCTGGTTCCTTGAATCCTAGGACCAACCCTTATCCTCTTGTCTAGTAACTCCTCTAAGTCTAGAGAAGATCCAAGCTACTGGTTCCTTGAATCTTAGGACCAACCTTCATCTCTTTTCCTCGTGACTCCTCTAAGTCATGAGGAGATCCGAGTCACTGGTTCCCTGAATCCTTGGACCAGCTATTATCCTCATGTCTCATGACTCCTCTAAGCCTAGAGGAGATCCGAGCCGCTGGTTCTTTGAATCCCAGGACCAGCCTTTATCCTATTCTCTCGTGACTCTTATAAGTCCGAAAGAGATTTGAGTTGCTGGCTCCTTGAATCCTAGGACCAGCCTTCAACCCTTTCCCTCATGACTCCTCAAAGTCTAGAATCCTAGGACTAGCCCTTATCTTTTTCCTCATGACTCCTTGAATCCTAGATCCGAGTCGCTAGATCCTGGAATCCCAGGACTAGCCCTTATCTTTTTCCTCGTGACTCCTCTAAATCCGGAGGAGATCTAAGTCACTGACTCCATGAGTCCTAGGACTAGCCTTTATCCCTTTCCCTTGTGACTCCTCTAAGTCCATAGGAGATCCAGGTTGCTGGTTGCTTGAGTGCTAGGACTAGCCTTTATCCTTTTCTCTCGTGACTCCTCTAAGTCCAAAGGAAATCCGAGTCGATGGTCCCTTGGTCCTAGGACCAGTCTTTATCCTTTCCCCTCGTGACTCTTCTAAATTTGGAGGAGAGCCGAGCTGCTAGTTCCTTGAGTCCTAAGACTAGCAATTGTCTCTTTTCCTCATAACTCCTCTAAGTTCGGAGGAGATCCTAGTCGTTGGTTCCTTGAATCATAGGACAAGCCCTTATCCTCTTGTCTCGTAACTCCTCTATGTCTGGAGGAGATTTAAGCCGCTGGTTCCTTGAATCTTATGACCAACCTTCATCTCTTTTCCTCATGACACCTCTAAGTCCCGAGGTGATCCGAGTCACTCGTTCCTTTAATCCTAAGCCCAGTCTTTATCCTTTATCTCATGACACGTCTAAGTCTAGAGGAGATCCGAGCCGCTGGTTCCATTAGTCCTTGGACCAACCTTCATCTCTTTTCCTCATGAGTCCACTAAGACAGGAGGAGATCTGAGTTGTTGGTTCCTTGAATCCTAAGACCAGCCTTTAACCTCTTATCACGTGACTCCTTCAAGTCCAGAGGAGATCCAAGCTACTCGTTCCTTGAATCCTAGTACCAGCCTTCATTCCAATTCCTCGTGACTCCTCTAAGTCCAAAGGAGATCCGAGTCGTTGGCTCCTTGAGTCCTAGAACCAGCCTTTATCTTTTTCTCTCATGACTGCTCTAAGTCCAGAGGAGATCGGAGTCGCTACCTCCTTGAATCCTATGACCAGCCTTCATCCCATTTTCTTGTGACTCCTCTGAGCCTAGTGGAGATCCGAGTCGTTGAGTCATTGAATCCTAGGACCAGCCATTATCCTCTTATCTCATGACTCTTCTAAGTCTGGAGGAGATCCGAGTCATAGGTTCCATGAATCCTAGGACCAACCCATATCCTCCTGTGTCGTGACTCCTCCAAGTCCGGAGGAGATCTGAACCGCTAATTCCTTGAATCTTAGGACCAATCTTCATCCTTTTTCCTCGTGACTCCTCTAAGTCCATAGGAGATCTGAGTGGCTGGTTCCTTAAATCCTAGGCCCAGTCTTTATCCTTGTTCTTGTGAAACTTCTAAGTCCGGAAGAGATCCAAGCCGCTGGTTCCTTGAGTCCTAAGACCAGCCTTTATCCCTTTTCCTCGTGACTCCTCTATGTCTGGAGGAGATCTGAGTCGTTGGTTCCATGAATCCTAGCACCAGCACTTATCCTCTTGTCTCGTGACTACTCTAAGTCCGGAGTAGATCAGAGCCGCTGGTTCCTTGAATCCTAGTACGAGCCTTCATCCCTTTTCCTCGTGACTCCTCTAAGTCTAGAGGAGATCTGAGTCGCAGGCTCATTGAGTCCTAGGACCAGCCTTTATCCTTTTCTCTCATGACTCCTCTAAGTCCGGTGGAAATCTGAGTCACTGACTCCTTGAATCCTAGGACCAGCCTTCATCCCTATTCCTCGTGACTCCTCTAAGTCCAGAGGAGATCCGAGTCACTAGATCCTTGAATTTTAGGACTAGCCATTATCTATTTTCCTTGTGACTCCTCTAAGTCTGGAGGAGATCCGAGTCAAAGGTTCCTTAAGTCCTAGGACCAAACTTTATCCTTTTGTCTCGCGACTCCTCTAAGTCCAGAGGAGATCCGAGTCGTTGGTTTCGTGAGTCTTAGGAGTAGCCTTTATCGTTTTCCCTCGAAACTTCACTAAGTTCGGAGGAGATCTAAGTCGCTTGTTCCTTGGGTCCTAGGACCAGCCTTTATCTTTCCCCTCGTGACTCTTCAAAGTCTAGAGGAGAGCTAAGCCGCAAGTTCTTTAAGTCCAATGACCAGCCTTTATCCCTTTTCCTCATGACTCCTCTACATCCAAAGGAGATCCGAATCGCTAGTTCCTTGAATCCTTGGACTAACCCTTATCCTCTTGTCTAGTGACTCCTCTAAGTCTAGAGGAGATCCAAGCTGTTGATTCCTTAAATCTTAGAACCAGCCTTCATCTCTTTTCCTCGTGACTCCTCTAAGTTCCGAGGAGATCCGAGTCACTGGTTCCCTGAATCGTAGGACCAACCCTTATCCTCTTGTCTCTTGACTCCTCTAAGTCTGGAGGAGATTGGAGCCGCTGGTTCCTTGAATCCTAGGACCAGCCTTCATCCCTTTTCCTCGTGACTTGTCTAAGTCTAGAGGACATCCGAGTCGCTGGCTCCTTGTGTCCTAGAACCTACCTTTATTTTTTCTCTCGTGACTCCTCTAAGTCCAGAGGAGATCTGAGTCGTTGGCTTCTTGAATCGTAGGACCAGCCTTCATTCCTTTTCCTCGTGACTCCTCTAAGTCCAGAGGAAATCCGAGTCTCTGGATCTTGGAATCCTAGGACTAGTCCTTATCTTTTTCCTCGTGACTCCTCTAAGTCCGATGGAGATTCGAGTCACTGGTTCCTTGAGTCCTAGGACCAGCCTTTATCCTTTTGTCTACGACTCTTACAAGTCCAGAGGAGATCCAAGTCAATGGTTCTTGGAGTCCAAGGACCAGCCTTTATCCTTTTCCCGTGCAACTCCTCTAAGTCCAGAGGAAATCCGAGTCGCTGGTTCGTTGGGTCTTAAGACCAGCCTTTATCCTTTCCCCTCATGACTCTTCTAAATCCGAGGGAGAGCCGAGCCGCTAGTTCCTTGAGTCCTAAGACCAGCCATTATCCCTTTTCCTCATGACTCCTCTATGTCTGTTGGAGATCCTAGTTGCTAGTTCCTTGAATCCTTGGACCAGCCCTTATCCTCTTGTCTCGTGACTCCTTTAAGTCTAAAGGAGATCTAAGCCACTAGTTCCTTGAATCTTAGGACCAACCTTCATTTCTTTTCCTCGTGACTCGTCTAAGTCCCAAGAAGATCTGAGTCGCTGGTTCCTTGAATCCTAGGCCCTGTCTTTATCCTTTGTCTTGTGACTCTTCTAAGTCTGGAGGAGATCCGAGCCGCTGGTTCCATTAGTCCATGGACTAGCCTTTATCTCTTTTCCTCATGAGTCCTCTGAGTCAATATGAGGTTTGAGTTGCTGGTTCCTTGAATCCTAGGACCAGCCCTTATCCTCTTGTCTCGTGACTCCTTTAAGTCCGAAGGAGATCAGAGTCGCTGGTTCCTTGAATCTAGTACCAGCCTTCATCCCTTCTCCTCTGAACTTCCTCGTGACTTCTCTAAGTCCAGAGGAGATCCGAGTCGCTGGCTCCTTGAGTCCTAGAATCAGCCTTTATCTTTTTCTCTCGTGACTTCCTTATGTCTAAAGCAGATCTGAGTCACTGGCTCCTTGAATCCTAAAACCAGCCGTCATTCTTTTTTCTCGTGACTCCTCTAAGTCTAGGGGAGATCCGTGTTGCTGAATCCTTGAATCCTAGGACTAGTCCTTGTCCTTTTTCCATGTGACTCCTTTAAGTCTAGAGGAGATTCGAGTCGCTGGTTCCTTGAGTCCTAAGACCAGCCTTTATCCTTTTCTCTCGCGACTCCTCTAAGTCTGGAGGAGATCCAAGTTGCTGGTTCCTTGAGTCCTAGGACTAGCCTTTATCCTTTTCCCTTGCGGCTCCTCTATGTCCAGAGGAGATCCGAGTCGTTGGTTCCTTGGGTCCTAGGATCAGCCTTTATCCTTTCCCCTCATGACTCTTCTAAGTCTGGAGGAGAGCCGAGCCACTGGTTCCATGAGTCCTAAGACAAGCCTCTATCGCTTTTCCTCATGACTCCTCTATCTTTAGAGGATATCCGAGTTGTTGGTTCCATGAATCCTAGGACCAGCCCTTATCCTCTTGTCTCAAGACTCCTATAAGTCTAAAGGAGATCCAAGCCGCTAGTTCATTGTATCTTAGGACCAACCTTCATCTTTTTTCCTCGTGACTCCTCTAAGTTCCAAGGAGATCCAGTCTTTTTTCTTTTGTCTCGTGACTCTTCTATGTCCGGAGGAGATCTAAGTCGTTGGTTCCTTGAGTCCTTGGACCAGCCTTTATCTCTTTCCCTCATGACTCCTATAAGTCAGGACGAGATCTGAGTCGTTGGTTCCTTGAATCCTAGGACTAGCCCTTATCCTCTTGTCACGTGACTCCTTTAAGTCCAGAGGAGATCCGAGCTGCTGGTTCCTTGAATCCTAGGACTATCTTTCATCCCTTTTCTTCTTGACTCCTCTAAGTCTAGAGGAGATCCGAGTCACTGGCGACTCATTGAGTCCTTGAGCCAGCCTTTATGCTTTTTTCTAGTGACTCCTCTAAGTCTGGAGGAGATCCGAGTCGTTGGCTCCTTGAATCCTAGAACAAGCCTTCATCCATTTTCCTCATGACTCCTCTAAGTTTGAAGGTGATCCGAGTCGCTGGCTTCTTGAGTCCGAGGACCAACCTTTATCCTTTTCTCTCGTGACTCCTCTATGTCCGGAGGAGATCCGATTCGCTGACTCCATGAACCTTAGGACCAACCTTTATCCCTTTTCCTCATGACCCCTCTAAGTTTGGAGGAGATTCGAGCTGTTGGCTCCTTGAATCCTAGGACAAGCCTTTATTCTTTTCCCTCATGACTCCTCTAAGTCCAAAGGAGATCCAAGTCACTGATTCCTTGAATCCTTGGATCAGTACTTTTTCTTTTTTGCCCCATGACTCCTTTATGTCCGTAGGAGATCCGAGCCGCTAGTTCCTTGAATCCTAGGAGTAGCCTTTGTCCTTTGTCTCGTAACTCCTCTATGTCCGGTGGAGCTCCGAGATGTTGTTTTCTTGAATCCTAAGAATAGCCTTCATCCCTTTTCCTCGTGACTCCTCTAAGTCTGGAGGAGGTCCAAGCTATTAGTTTCTTACATCCGAGGACCAACCCTCATCCCATGGGTTGATAACCCTAACCATCTGGCGACGAGTCTGTCAACTCATCACAGGGTTGGTAACCCTAGCTATCCAGCGACGAGTCTGTCAACTCATCACTAGGTAGGTAACCTTGCCTACTCAAGCAGCGAGCATGTTAATCTTATCTGGCAGTATCTTTCACATAGTTTTGGAGTAGCCACTGACCTATCACCCAACAATTCACAGCAATTTATGACTTTTTTGTTTGCATTAGACTTTATAAAATACTGTTGTATGGACCAAAGTTATTTGTCATTGTGAATATTTTGAGAATGTTTTCCAGACCTGAATCAAGAAACCGAAGCTCCCCTATTGATCATGGGTTTCCCTACGATGGTCGTACCAATGCATTGCTCAGATTTTCTCTGGACGTGGATTAGGAAGTTAATAGATAGTGATTGCGACAAGCTACGGACTTGGGGCATCTCCTCAAAATTCTTAGACATTACAAATGTGGAGGTATCCCATTACTTTTTGTGTGCAACTGTCCAGTTCTGGAAGCCTACAAACCACATATTTCGCTTTCGAAGAATTGAATTGACTCCTACTTTGGAGGAGGTCCGTTAGGTGTGCTGTCGGCCAATGTTTCTTGGGCCCACTATGTTTATGCGGCACGACAGATACTCTTCAGTACTAAGTAAACTGACTGGCCTGTCAATCGACGATTGTGGTCATCAACTTATCTATACTGATGGACAATCTCTCATGCTACAACTGACCGACTTTGACAAGGTAGCCAAGATACGCACCTCCTTGGGCGATGAGCTGTGGTTGAGAAGTTTTGTCGTCTGCTTCTTAGGTGAGCTGGCTTTTAGCCACGGCCGGAAAGTCATGAACATCGAGGTTGCAGAGATTGCTTTAACGATGGTAACCCATCAGATAGACTTGGCCCTAGTTATCTTGGAAGAAACTTATCAGGCCTTAGACCGGTCATTGCGGTGATGTCGACATTTCTATGGTTGTGGAGCTTTTGTACAGGTGTGGATGGCTGCTCATCTGGGAGTAGAGGCCTTACACCCTCAACGGTCAGCCTTTGAGTCTTATTGCCAAAGTGGTCATGCTTGCACACTCACCTCAGTTCTCAAGGAGTATGAGCAACTGGAAAGTTTAACAAAAGACAAGGTGACCTGGTGCATCATTCCTTCGGCCACTCATGACTTTGAGGCTTTCTTCAATACTATCGACATGTAGCTTATCATACTCCCGTGGCTGACTAATGGTGTTGAATATCATCCAATTCGTGTGATGCGACAATTCAGCTACAAACAAGATTCCTTTTCTCAACAACCGATGCCAGCTCGTTTCCAAGAGTACCCTTTAAGCTCTTATGCTCTGACTAAGGAACTTTCACGCCTACTTAATGACTCCATCCGATCAAACGATCTTACAATCGTAGAGGGGAAGGCTTGTTTGGCTAATTATGAAGCCGAAGTTGAAGAAACTTGGCCGATATGTGGAGTAGCTCCGAGCCATACACTGTTTCACAAAGCTAGGGGCTCTAAGAGATCCAGAGATGACACAAACTCCTGATATTTGTGTTATGCTATTTGATTCATTGTATGCTGAAATAGTGTAATCACTTCATTGTATTTGATTGCTACAGTAAGTACATTGGGATGCTTTTGCCAGTTTGTTTGGATGCTTGTGATTAATATGAAGTCACCATTGCAACAACATGTGCTCAACTGGTTCAAACTATTGCCCTCTTCTGCCTGTCGACTTGGCGTTGGGGCCTACCCAGCTAACAGTCGAGAATATTGCTTTAATGCCTAGGCCTAGACAAATGAAGTCATCATAAACTTCTGTACCAGGTAGGGTGGAATCCAATCTATTTTGTTTGAACTTGCTCAAGTCAAGCAAGTTTCATTTCTATCCTCTTCTAGGCCAAGCGAGGTCTAGATGACCTCACCCCAAATTTGCTCCAAATAGACAAATCTTGGTGCCACATCTTTGCTGAATTCCCCAATTGCACTGCTTTCCTCATCTAGCGAGCTGATACTCCAAACTATCAGGTTGACAACCGTCACATTGTCCAAAGCGGGCTGATACCCCAAACTATCCAGTTGACAACCGTCACATTTTTCAGAGCAGGCTGATACCCCAAACTATCTGGTTGATAACTGTCACATTGTCCAGAGCAGGCTGATACCCCAAACTATCCAGTTGTCAACCGTCACATTGTCCGGAGCAGGCTGATACCCCAAACTATCTGGTTGACAACCGTCACATTGTCCAGAGCGGGTTGATACCCTAAACTATCCAGTTGACAACCGTGACATTGTCTTGAGTGGGCTGATACCCCAAACTACCGGTTGACAACCGTCAAATTGTCCGAGGAAGGCTGATACCCCAAACTATTTGGTTGACAACCGTCACATTATCCGAAGAGGGCTGATACCCTAAACTATCCGATTGACATCCTTCATCAGTCTTCCCCCGGTCGGCAAGTCTGATATCCTGCCATGCTTCCTTTCGGGCCAATAGTCTAGTCCGGGCATCCCTTGGCATGAGTCGGAAAGTCCCTCGTGCTCCCCTTTGTGGGCTGGTGGGCTACCCACTCGTCGTCGGCATCGTCTTCATGCATCGTTTGCATCTTGTGCATCTTGCATCACCCAACATCAGGGTCATCCCTTGCATCAGCATCATGCATGGGCCACGAGTCGTGACATTCGGTGCATCCACCAAATATGTGGTTCATGGCCCCACAACAAGTACCACCCTCCCGTAGACTCAAGTGGGGTGTCTTGTCAATCCTGAGCATCGGTCTCTGTTCCCTCGAACTTGCTCCAAGAGGAGCATCTGTAGACACCCTGATTTTGTAGTCACTTGGCAACAGGCTCCTCTGAAAAGATGCTCTGGTTGCGACCACCAAACCTAAACCCTAACACAATCTAAACCCTAACTCCATCAAAACCTAAACTCCACCTAAACCCTAGCCCACACAAGCCCATTTTGACTCAATCAAAGCCAATCAAAGCAAAAACCCATAATTCAAAATCAAAACCAAACAAAACTCACTCAAATCATCAAAAAACCTAAATTAATTTAGTAAAAACTTTTAATCCAAACCAAAATCACATAAAATCCACCTAAATATTGAAAATCCAAATTAATCAAATAAAATCCACTTAAACCACTTAAAATCCAAATTAATTAAGTAAAAACCCTAATTAAAACCAAAATCAAATAAAATCCATTTAAACCATTTAAAATCCAAAT
>JAMKQA010014492.1:0-12771 GCA_024699735.1 Posidonia australis
AATACTTGTCAAAGCTTTCTCATCCATTTCTTCTTTATCTTCTTCTGTCATAGTATCTGGTAAACTCTGTTTTCCTTTTAAAGCTTTTGAAACTCCTTACTGAATAAGAACTGCACGCATCTTTACTTGCCAAAGACCGAAATTAACATTTCGATCATACTTTTCAATCTCAATCTTTGTAGACATTGTGTTAATTGAAGAAAAAATAGCAAGTAATTGAGAAAAGATGCTAAATATTCAGAAATCACCAAGGAGACGTGCTGTTTGAGTGTGCACACGTCTCAGTGGAAGAAGGAGGCGCGCAGACCGGCATCTGAAGGAGGCGCGCGCGCAGACCAGCGACTGAAGGGGCGCGCGCAGATCGGCGGCTGAGGGAGGTGCGCACGCAGACCAGCGACTGAAGGGGCGCGCGCAGATCGACGGCTGAGGAGGCGCGGCGCGGTTGCTACGATCTGCGAAGGGACTGTCCGAGAAACAGTGCGCAAGGGAAGCCGCGGTAGAGGAGCGCGCGACCAGCGAACGCGTGGCTAGGACGCTCGAAAAAACAAGGGCTGCGGCGAGCACGCGATGGTGAGAAAAAAACCGCTCGAAGAAGAAAGCCGCTGAGAGGATGCCGCGGGAGAGCAGAGGAGCTCGCGACTGGCGAGGAGCATGAGAGCCGAGAGCGCCGAGAGGAGCACCCGCGGGCGGCGTTGGTGTCGACGGTTTCCGGCGGCAGTTAGGGCGAAGAACGGCTAATTGGTAGAATTTTTTTTTTGTGACTGAATCTGAAACTAAATCAACCTAGGCTCTGATACCAGTTTGTTAGGGATTCATGTTACAAACAAACCAATCAATCACAAGAACACTAAGAATTTACGTGGTTCGGCAAGGCCTACTCCATGGGCAGAGAAAGAGAGAGATGCTGTTGCACTATCAAAGGAATCGAAAGGGCACATACAAATGGTTAAGGCCTTGGGTATTTATAGAAGTTCCCAGACCATAACCATAAGGGCAATATGGTAATTACCCTTTTACAAGTCAATTCTAACAGTTTGCTTGTGAGATGGATCGCTCCGGATTTTGGCCTCAAAGCTAACGTGGATGGTTCTTCTTCTCAGTCTAGTGCTGGTGGGGGTGGTATGGTTCGACACCACGAGGGTCGCATGAGGATTGCGGTTGCATTACTAACACAGAGGCTGAAAAATGTGCGATTTGGGACGTGCTTCTTTTGTGTGAAGAATAGGACATTTCTTTACACGAGGTGCAGTTGGATTCTCTTCAGGTTGGTTAGATGTTACAACAGAAAATTTCTACAAATTAAAGACGTTTGCCATGGAGCCGACGTATTCTTCAGAGGTTCCAAGTAACATTCTCTCATACCTACCATGAAGACAAGGCGGCAGTTGATTTTCTTGCTAAAGAGGGAGCAGAGAATAAAGACAACAACATTTTCTTTTCCTTCTCTCAGCTTTCTAGAGAGCTTAGAGGTATTTGTAATCTAGGTAAATAGAAGATTCTTAATTAGAAGATTAAAAGAAATAATTTTTTTTCCTCTTCTTTTTCTCAAGAACATGGATTTTGAAGAGAAATTTTTTGTAACTAATTATAGAACTTAGTGGCTGATGGATTCTTATCCTTAATTAGAGTTGTATTATTACTTTGTATTCTTTTTTTTTTTTTTTTTTTTTTGTTAACGGTTTAAATATTTAGTATTTCATCGACTTAAAGGTTAGGTAAGAAACAAAGTCCAAGTGTAAATATTACAAATTCTCAGACATAACAGTCTTAACAAAGTATCAAAATTATCACCAATGATGGAGCAAATGAAAATGTAACACAGAAAAAAAAATTTCTTCAGCAGAGGACACAATCACTCTTCCAGATTCTCCATGGAGTTTAGAAAATCATCTCCAGAGGACACAATTACTTTGTATTCTCAATCATTGAAAAATATAAAATTTTTGTTTGCTCAAAAAAAGAAAAACCACACACACTAGACGTTCGCTCCACATCTTCTAGAGGATTACTGTACAAGTATATGCGTGTTTCTTTTCATACAAGGAGAATAAAGCTGCGTTAACTTGTCTCAATTCCTTTTCTTTTAACCTGCAGTTATAGGACTTTTCTTAAGGATGACGATCTTTGGTGTTGAAGTGGCCGTAACGTCAATTATGTTTTCTAGTAAACAATGGCCGGCGACGCACGGGACATTCTAGAAAAGAAACGCGGTGGTAAAGTGACCAAGAGAAGCATATTTACCAAGAGAGCTTGGTTGTTTTTTTTTGTTTTGGAGTCGTTAAATACAAAACTTGGTTGTTGAGATAACGATCTTTGGTAATAAAGTGGCCGTAACGGCAATTATGTTTTCTAGAAACAATGGCCACCGATCCAGTCACCAAACCTACCAAAGAAACAGCTTTTGACCATTTCTCTTCCAATTTTCACTGTAAAAATGATTCTCTTATTTGACTATAGTATTTGTTTAGGTACTTGAATTCTACTCCTAAACTTCATATGATAAATGTCAAAAAAAAAAAAATCCTTCCCTTATATTAACTAATGGATCTTACTAGTGGGACAATATTGTCATTTGAATAAAAAATTAGATTATTAAAGAGAAGCAGCCACTAACATAAAATCCAAAAGAATTTAGAAATTTCAACTGTAAAGCTGCCAAGCTACATATCTTCTTCCTCCTTAAAAGGGCATGCGCACATCTCATTCCCTCCCACCAAGCAAATCTGATCAATCTCCGTTCTAACAAACACCATGCAGTGTCACAATACTCACCTGCTGTCTCTCTCCTCATTCACAAACCCTCTCCTCTCTCCAATCAACAAACACAACTATATCATCTCCTTCCCACGGCCTACTCATTCAAGACACCAGCTCTCCATTTCTGCTTCAGCCACCGTCGTAGACCACGGAATGCTGAAAAGTGCCACCACCATGTACGAGACGCTGGCAGTAGTGGAGAGTGCCGGGCCGGAGGAGATAAAGGCTGCATATCGAAAGCAAGCGAGGCGGTGGCATCCGGACATGTGCTGTTCGCCCGACAAGAAGGCATACTTCTCGCAGCAGTTCATGAAGGCACGAGAGGCTTATCGCGTGCTCTCAGATCCGGTGCTCCGGGAGGATTACGACTTGTCGTTGAAGACTGGTCTAGGCTGCGGTGGTGTTGGAGGTGAGGCTCTTGTCGGTGTGATGTTTAGGACGGGCAAACGGGGCGGTGACCGGTGGGGGTTTGCTGATTGGGAACTGCAGCTTGATGAGCTGATGAGGAAGCGAAACAGTAGTACCATGTCGTCGGCTTCTTCTTCTTCTTCATGGGGAAGTCGGATGAGGGCAATGAACGCTTCCAATTCCAGGCCAGTAGATTAAGAAATCTATCGTCCAGTACTACCGGCTTGTTTCATCATTAGTGTGTTAATGTACAAGCTCAAGAAAATTTGTTACGTTAGTTATAACAGAATCTAGGTGTCATGATTGTATTGGTTTAAGTAAGATTCTGGTTGTAACTGTAAGACGTATAAGCTTATAAATATGAGAAAAGCTTAGGAGAATCCATCTTATCAACAATACCACCTAGGTTTTTGATTAGGATCGAAGAATCCAACTTTTTGTTGGATTAAGAGATTTTAAAAAAACATGATTATCCTTGTTCTTCGCGACATTTCCTAAAATACCATATTCAAATTAACTTTTATGTCATAAAAAAGAAACAATACCATTCGAAATAATTTCCCAATCGATAGATTCTAGACTATATTTTTACCTTCTTACCCCATGTGTTATGAATTTTTACAAGATTACCGCTTTGAAATTAAGACAAATGTTATCAATTTACTTAATGAAAATTACAAAAAATTTATGTTAGGAAGAAAATATGATCTATAGGAGAATACTTCAGATTAAGATAGGGCTCTTTGTATTACTGTAAATATATCATATTTCAGATGTACACTAATATTATTATACTGTCTACACGTAAATCACTATCATCACTTAATTTGAGAATTTTGTGGTCATCTAAACTATATTTAAATTTATAAGGATAAATATATCATTTCGATTAACACATGCAAAGTCAAAATTTACATTGATTCAATATTCTTTAAATTTTACACTCGTAATCTTAAAACTATTCTACCTTAATTTGTGTGCACAAAATCAAGATTCTATATTCGAAATTCAAACTCGTATCCAAATGATGCTTAAGGCAAGAAGTTCAAATAAACACATCATTTTCTTCTTCTTCTTCTTTTCTTGAAAGGGAATAAACACATCTTCTAGAATATATAGGTTGTAGTGACAACTTCCAGAGGACGAACATTTAATATTACTTGTCATTTGCACACATAGACCACAAGTTTACAAACAAAATTCTAGAAGTACATCGTGTGGACACGTAAATGAACAAAACCAACCAACCATATAAACGGCAAAGAATGGGAGACTTTTCTTCGTGGGCGTAGACACTCCAATTTTGAGCTGACACATAGATAAATTTTCCAGATGTTGCTTTGGATGTGGCAAATTCAATCCCATTAGCTAAACCAACCCCAAGCTTACAACAGGCCTGCAGCCCAATTAGAAATCTAGACAGGTAGGGGAGAGTACCAAGTTAGAGCAACAATGTTGAGCATCTAGCTGAAGCACCAAGCAGGAGCACAAAATTGGAGCACCTAGCTAGAGCATCAAGCTGGCACACTTACCTGGTGCACCCACCTGGCTCACCAAGCTGGCGCACATCCACTTCTCAGGCTGCTGGCTGCTGACTTTCCACCTCCCATATCTGTAACCTCTACCAGCGAATATGCCATGGAATCTATGCTAGGCTCTTCGTTTACAAGGCTGCCTGCATTCCATGGGGGTTATCCCTGTGGAGCTCTATAAAAGGACCCCCATAAGCAGCCATTTGGGGACTCTTGATCAAGCAATCCAAATCCAAGAGAGCACCTTGAGCAAACCATATACTGATTTCAACAACCTCTTCTCGTTTTCTTGAGCATCCTCTTGCATTCTAAAGCATCTCCAGCCCTTCCAAAGCAATAAGGATCATATTATCTTGGGTTTTCTAAGAAGGAACACTTGGGACAAGGTAGGTTCCTTTCTTTTCTTTTTATCTTTAATCTTAGCTCTTGCACTAAATAAAGTATGCCATGTCCTTCATATAAACTGATTTTTTTTCCTTGTTGTTTACATGAGATTCATGATGAGAAAATTACCCCATGTATAAGATATTCTGCAAGTAAAATCTGAATGAAGAAATCTACATTATGACATGTCTATAAACTAGTCTTTCCTCTTTATTTCTTTACACTAGGAACCATGATTCATGAGCATACATGCTAGGAAGTAAGTAGCAAATATAATCTTTGTGTGCTCATCATTCATATGCGGTTTGTTAAGTTTATTCTCTCATTTCCTATTTTTCAAGATCCCATGCAAGTATATGCAGCCCATAACTCATGATTTATCATGATTTGGACTTGAATAAAAAGAGATTTTCATTTGTTTGCATCTTATCATATCTCAGTTTTTTATCGCCTGCATAACTGATTCAATTAATAAAAAATCACTTATCTCTAAAATCTGGACCAGATTCTGAACCAGACTGCAGTCTGATTCAGATTTTCTAGGGAGCACCATTCTGGTGCACCAAATTGGCACACCAGAGTGGCACACCAAACCAGGGCACCACTCTGGCACACCATTCGGGTGCACCAGACTGGACAGAGAACAGATCACCCTCTTTTGCATCCCCATCTGCATGTTTTCTCGGATGATTTTGAGTCTGATTCTTTTGGTGCTGATTCTCCGATATTTCATGGTTTTGTATGTATGATTTCAGCCTCAAATGATATTATTTTCTAAGTTGTTTTACACTTTGTATGTTCAGCCCATGGCTAAGTTCAGGTAGGCTGATTGCCCTTTACTCCAATATGGAGAATCTTATGCATCAGCCTATGATCCAGGAGACATGGCTGAACCTTGTTGCATTCATTTAGCATGAATAGGGTGTGATCTTGTGCGAGGCTATTAACCCTTGAGCACAAGGTCCCTAAATCTTCTCATACTTGCAGTTTTCTAGATTTACAAAGTATGTTTTCCGAGTTTGCAAAGGATTTTGCATCGCACAATTTTCTGGAACGCATTTATATGTGACATTGCACTGCATAGATTTCTGTATTTTCTTTGGCACAACTTTCTGGCCCACACAGGAGTACATAGGTGGCGTACCAAACTGGAGCACCAGTCTGGCACACCAAACAGGCACATCAGTCTATTTTTTAGTAGCACACAGCCGCTTTCACATGGTTTTTAGCATGTTTTCCGGTTTTGATTTGCTTCTGGATTCTTCTGGTTTTCTTCCTTGTTATACTTGGAAGACCCAACTCTATTTTCAGACATTTTTTATGCATGTTAGATCACATGTGGCATGTAGTAAAGCAAGGATGAAAATCACTCAGAGTACTTAAATCCTTGATCTTATTTATGCAATATTTTTGCATCAATGTTTGACCCAATATATGAGCGATACTTCTAAGCATTAGGACACACCTTGCACTCCATGCCCCTCTATTTTAGCATAAGGCACCACTCACTTAGCATGGCATGGCATATCGCCCTCGGGCGTACAGAAAAGGCTGAAAAGCCAACATTTCATTTAGGCAAACGAGAAACCTATAGAAAGACCGATTTTCGGGCGCACGAGGGTGTCTAACACCTTCTTCGTGCATAATAGGGACCCTTACCCATTTCTGGTTTATGACCTGCTTTTCATTGGTTTATTTGCATGATTTATATGGTTTTCCTCGTCTTCCATTTTAATAAACTAAGTGGTGACTCCTGCATTTTTATTTTATTTTTGCCGTGACTTTGTCGATCCTCGTGTATTTGGCCTTTCGCGCCAAGCCCAAGGATGTCGCCGGCATGGTTACAGGAACTGGCGACTCCGCTGGGGAGTAACCAGAACTCGACTTTTGTTTTAGGTTTCTTGTTTGCTTTGGCTTTTTTATCCTTGCTTGCCTATTTCCATGCTATGCATTAGTTGTCCCTTTATATGTGGTGTTTTTCTTGCATACATACTTTTTGCATAATGGGTGTTTTCCTTTTACACATTTGCTATGTCATCACTATTGCACATGTTTTGCACATGTTTTTGTTTGATAATTCATGACTGATTTGCATGTTTATTTCCCCTACTGTACATGCCATGTTCAGGAGATTAGAGACATGTCTGCTCTCCCCTTTTGGTTAATGAACATTTAAAAACCAAAATGAATAAAGCATAAGGCAAACTAGTGACAAATTGCAAATTTTCTCCCACGGTTTAATAAACTTGCAAGCAAAAAATTTAAAGCATGCTTTGTGTAGACACGCCGATTTTGAGGTAGTTCATTGATAAGGCTCCAATTGTTGCTTTGAAGATGGCTGACCCTTGAACCAATCCCTAAACCCGTAGCAAGCCTACAGCACCATTCAGAAACCAGACCAATAGGGGAGAGCACCAACCTAGCACACCAACCCAGCACACCAACCTAGCACATCAACCTAGCACACCAACCCAGCACACCAACCTAGCACATCAACCTAACGCACTTCCCTAGCACACATAGGTGGCGCACTTAGCTAGCGCACAACGCTACGCAGGCTGCGGCTGCTGGCTTTCCACCTTCCTTAGCTGTTACCTCCAACAGCGAATGTGCCGTGGAATATTCCAGGCTCTTTGTCTGCGAGGCTTTCCTTATACCTGTAACTCACCCCTGAGAGTTCCCTATAAAAGGACCCCCATAGGCACCCTTTTGGAGAGAACGAAATCTTGAGAGCTGAGAATCCTGAACAGAAATCCCTGCACCCAGCCATCTTCCACTCTAAAGCCCGACCTTTGCACGAGCTTCTCCACCAATCCAGCGGCTTATTGTCGTTCCCTGGAGTACATCCTTGCGTCCTAGAGCCTTCCGAAGCAACAAAGGTTTTCTTATCTCTGATATCGCAAAGAAGGAACACATCGTGAGGTAGGCATTCTACCTCCCTTTTATTTTCTAAATGTCATTTCAGAACTGAATAAAACATGCTAAAACATCATGTATGATTTGTTTCATTCCATGTTTATGATGTTTTTCATGATATCATGCTAGTTCTTTCTACGCAAATAATCTCCATGCAAATCCATGTTTGCCTTTCTAGCATGTAATCAACATGAGCAATTGTTCCATGTTTAATATTTTTACCATGCACCATGTATGCTCTTGCACGTAGAAGCATGCACAACATCGACACATGTTTTGATTCATTTTATCCAAATCATGCTTGTTCTTAAATACTTCACACATTTGCATGCATGAACCCATTCACTTGCCTTGGTTTCAAATGCTTTGTTTTCATGGTGATTCTTGCCCCTATGCACTCGCAACACGTTTCACAGTTTTTATCATGGCATGAGCCTTTTAGCACTTGCATGGATCCCCCTTGTATCTCTGCTGGGTGGGTTCTGGATCGGGTCACAGTCTGATCCAGACTCCCTGGGGCGCACATCCCTGTCAAACCAAACCCGCGCACTAATTTGGCGCACTCAGCAGGCGCGCCAGACTGGTCGGAGATCAGTGCACTTGCATTAGCATCATACTTGCATGGCTTTATCGTAGAGTTTTAAGCTTGTTTCTTTCTGATTAATTCTCTGGTTTGCCAAGATGCCATCTGCATGTTTTCAGCTTTCAATCAGACTGTTTTCCTTTTGTTTTCTCTGCTTTGTTATTCAGCTCCAGGCTGAATCTGGTAGACTAATTGCACCTTACTCTCTTGTGAGAACCATGTGTATCAGTCCATGATCCAGAGGCTTGGCTGGATCATTGCTTTCTGCATCTAGTTCAAATAAGTGAGATCTCGTGTGAGGCTTCAGGCCCTTGAACTCAAGATCATTGCACTGCATTTACATGTTTAAATCTTTTAAAGCTTGTTTTCCAAGTTTCTCAAGAATGATTTCTGCTGCATGCTCTTCCAGAGTGCATCCTCTGATGTTTTGCTTTACCTAGCTTTCTATTTTTTCCTCTGCATACATTACTGGCCCATCTAGACGCACATAGGTGGCGCTCCAGACTGACGCACCAGTCTGGCGCACCAAACAGGCGCAGTATCCTGTTTCCAGTAGCACACAACATGTTTTTCATGTGTTTTGCCTACTTTTTCGACCCGATTTGCTTCTAGGTTTTTCATCTGATCGTCTTCCTTGATGCATTAGGAAGGCACTCCATCGTTTTCAGCAGTTTTCCTGCATTTTAGCTTGCATTTAGGCATATAGTAAGCAAGGATGATAAATCACTCAAGACATTAGATCCCTGATCTTATTATGCAATACTCTTGCATCAACTCTTGGCCCGGCACACGAGCGATATTTTTGAGCATTAGGACACACCCCTACACATCATGCACCTATACTCTAGACAGCACTCATTAGCATGGCATGGCATATCGCCCTCGGGCGTACAGCAAGAGGCTGAAAAGCCGACATTTCATAAGCAATAGAGAAATCATTAGAAGACCGATTCGTCGGGCGTGCGAGGGTGCCTAACACCTTCCTCGCACGTAACCGGGATCCTTACCCGCATTTCTGGTTTGCACAACCCCTTTTTATTTTGTTTGCATGATTTTTCATGTGTTTTATGGTTTTCCTCGTCTTCCATAATAGAGTAGGTGGCGACTCCTACATTTTGCATTTTTCCCCTTTTCTTTTTGCCGTAGCTTTGTCGCTCCTTGGCACACATACCACCTACCTGTGGGCCACCCCCATCGGCATGGTTACACTTTGCATTTATCATATAAGACATGCATTTTCTCCTTTCCTGAGTCCGCCTATGCAGTTTGCGAAGGACATTTCTCAATGTCTCATCCTATGGCTTTGGCGTGGGATTAAATATCGGGTTTGTTCCCCCTTGTCCGGGGTCGTGTCAGTGTTAGTAGAGGGTACAACCTACTACTTTGGCAGAGGACGAGGCCCCGAACGCACCACCCGTTCACTGCCTAAGCTTTGGCTGGGATTTAGAACGGGGACCTTCATTTTTCTAAACTTAAGTCGGAGACCCATTCACCCCTATGTGAACCCGGAGTAGACTGCTTGGTAGGACACCCCTAGGTTGCGAGAGAGTGCATACTAGAGGCTTTCATGCATTTTGCATCTCATACCACCATAAACATCGCATCTTTTCTAACTTATTTGTTATTGTGACAAGATTTCTGGTCTGTGAGTTTCCTTAGCTTGAGCTCTAGACCCTTCCTTTCACTGAATTTATTTGCGACTCTCTTTTCAACCGCCTCTCCCGAGTTATCTGTCACTTTCGACGATAGCTCGTCCTAGGACCCGTCCTATCCTTTCCAACCGCAGTCCAATCCTTACTCGCTCGCGATCCACCATGGCCCAGCATGCCAGTGAGTCCCTTTCCTCTGCTATCTAGGAGGAGGTCCCTGTCTCGGGATACTCTTCCTTTGTATCTGTTCCAGTCATCACAGTTGCCCCAGCTTTTGCCTTGGCTTCTGGAGGACCTCCACCACCTCATTTCTGTGTCCCTGTGACTACCCCTCCTTCGGGACCACCCGCTTGGTCTTCTCCTGCTGTTGGGGCCACAACAGTTGAGTCTATTTCTCCTCAGGGCTATGTGTTTACCAGCCTTCCTCCAACTGCAGCTGTCTCTGTAGTAGCCACCCCCCTAGTTCGGGCAACTGGGATCCCAGCCTCATGTTTCTTCTCCTGCCTTGCCTCCATCTTTCAAAGCTACTAGTGACGATCCTGTCACCGCGCAACTGCAGCAAATGTCGGCCCTGGCCCAGCAGTTGCAGGGATTGGCACTGGCACTCCAGCCCTTCTCAGCTTTGTCCTTCCCGGCTCCCGAGTTGCCTTTGCAACTGGCTTTAGGACCATAGTTTGCATCCACTGCACTCCCCCCACAGCCGTCGCCATCCCTCGTCTCTCCGGCAATAGGGGTGTCGACACTTCCTTTTGTTACACCTGCACAGCACCCACCACAGCATGCATTCCTTTTATCTGGTGGCCAACCTCCTAGGTTGGCGGGAGCACAACTCTCCGTGAGCATTGTACCGGAGACCATTCTGGTCTAACAGCTCTTGCTCCCGCACTCTACACTTGTTGCACCACCCCCTGCACTATCCTCACCCTTGTACCACACACAAGCCTCATCCTTTATCCCACAACACAATGCACCCATGCACGGGTACATTGGCCATCCTGCCGTAGCACCAGACGACGGAATGGTGGATCCGGAGGAGCCCTTAGGGGCGACCCATACAGTGTACGCGGCACCCGCCACTACTGCACAATCCACAGCTGCAGTGGCTTCGGATGCTCTCCTCACGAGAGTAAATGATCTGGAGCGCACTCTCCGACAAGTGCAGGGCGGGGACCGCTAGTCCTACCAATTCCGGGACCTCTGTTATTTCCCAGTGGCGACTCTCCCCCCGAATTTCCAAATCCCGGAATTTGACAAATACAATGGTAGGGGCTGCCCAATTTCCCACCTCAAAGCCTATTATAGAGACCGTGCTCAGCTCCAGGCTGATGAAAGATTGTTGATTTGCCTGTTCCAAAGGAGTCTCACAGGGCCCGCATTGAAATGGTTCACTTCCCTCAACATGCCCACCATCAAGACTTGGGACGACCTTACACAGGCGTTCCTAGAACAATATTCCTTTAATCTCGACTTAGTCCCCAAGTGGGAGGACTTAGTCGCTATCAAGCAGAGGCCCCAAGAAACATTTGGGGAGTATCTTGGACGATGGCGCTCCTTGGCTTCACAAGTCAAAGATAGACCCTCCAACGAGGAGTCTATGGCGATTATAATCCGAGAAGCACAGCCAGCGGTTGGGGCTCTGCTTAGCATACAACTGGTCACTACTTTTTCGGCACTGTTTCGGTCAGGCACCCATGTTGAGAGCTCACTGCGTGGCGATAGTTTTCCAGCACTCTCGGCATTTGCCAAACAGCCCACTGCCTCACATAGTGGCCCAAGTAGCAACAATAACAACAACAACCCCAACACCAATCCATCCAAGAGGCGGGATCCCTCCAAAAATACAGTTTCCTATATCAGATCCCCTGCTACTCCGGTAAATGTCTGCCCACCCCTGTAACGCCAAGTAGTTTATGCACCCACGCCTGCACCTAGAGCACAACATGCATCATACATTACCCCCACTGCCACACTAGTGTACCCTACCCCACCGGTCAGGACGCGCCCACCGCTGACTCATCCACAGCCGAAGCGACAATGTCGTGACAAGCGCCACTATACCCTGTTAGTGGAGCCTTTGAGCATGGTATTTCCCAAGGTCGCATCCCTACTGAGGCTGCCTGAGGTGCACCCTCTGCCTAATCCACTTTCTGCCTGGCGCAACGCCAATGCGTTCTGCAATTTCCATCGGGTGGCTGGCCACTCGACGGATAATTACCTGACACTCAGGGACGCTGTCTAGGATTTGATTGACCAGAGGGTGTAGACACCCCGATTTTGAGGTAACCCGGAGATGAGTATCCTCATGTTGCTTTGGATGTGACCAGCCCTTAAACCAAGCCCCAAACCCATTAGCAAGCTAGAGTCTAGAATTATGTGAGCTGGGTTGGCGCACCAACCAGGCGCACCAAGTAGGCGCACATCACTGGCTCACCAAGCAGGCGCCCAGCCATTTTCAGGCTGCGGCTGCTGACCTTCCATCTTCTGGGTTGTTACTCTTGCAAACGAATGTGCCAACGAATATTCGAGGCTTTTCGTTTGCAAG
>JAMKQA010014493.1:0-13674 GCA_024699735.1 Posidonia australis
TAGTTTCTAGCCCGATTTTGTGGCAAATTGTGCCTGTGGTTTTAAATGATATTTTGGGCTAGGAAACTAGATGAAATGATTGATTATGAGAACTAGTTTCTAGCCCGGTTTTGTGGCAAATTGTGCCTGTGGTTTTAAATGATATTTTGGGCAACACTACTTTGTTTGTTACTAAACCAAGATACTAATGAGTGTCCGAAAAATTGACATGTTCCACTAGTAATTTTTCTATCTGTTTTGCATCTAACAAAATCGACATAACTATAGGTCATTAGATCTAGGGTAGCATTTTTAGGATAAAATAGTCCATAATCCCTAGATCCTTGTAAGTATCTAAAAATTCTTTTGACTGTAGCTAAGTGTAATTCCTTAGGTGAGGCTTAAAATCTGGCACATAAGCAAACACTATACATTACATCTGGCCTACTAGCAGTCAAATACAAAAGTAATCCTATCGTTTCTCTATAATGCTTTTGATCAACATATTTTCCATTTTCATCTTTGTCAAGCTTGGTCGAGGTACATGATTAACATATAATTCATGCATATTTTATTCCTATATTTGTCTATTTTGTATATAAATAATATTACTCGAGGTGTTTTGTACAAATTTTGCAGAACTTGAGGACTTAGAAAGAATCTACAAAAAAGTAAGGAGGAAAAGAATAATTGTGCCAGAAAAGAAGAGATTTTTGTATAGAAAATTCTAGAGTTATGTCAAGAGGTCAAACACATATTTTCCATGTGCCTAAATACTAGCAAAATATCAGTCAAACTGTGGAAAAAGTCAAAGAAGATCCTAGATTACATGGACACCTCCCAAGCACTCAGATGCAAATCCGACGTCTTTCAAGCACTTACACTAGATATTTTTGACTTGGTCTTCTTTGGATAAGATTCTCAATTGTAAATATCTTTTATTCAAAATTCAAGATTAAATTTTGTATTCAAATTTGTCTCTGACATATGCAAGTCCTTGTAAGCCTATAAAAGGGCCCCTTATGTAGATCTATGAATCACCAAGAACGGAAGGAAGCAAGCAAGGTTTTAGACTCTCTTTCTTTTCTTCTATTTTGGGAGATCCTGAAAATCATCAGTGTAATCTCAGGTTTCCTTCAATAAAAAGCTTTTTTATTTAATTATGTCTTCTATTTCTTCTCTCTCCTTCTTTTATTTTATTGTTTTACGTAATCATGTGTGACTAATTTTCTAGATTTAGGATTGAGATGAAGTTCATGTAATATTATATGTCATGATTAAATTGTTCTATGTTTTCTCTTTATGCTTAATGCTATGAATATGTGGATTGGATGTATATTACATAGATCATTCAATAAAACGAAAAACTTTGATAGATTAACATTGATTTCATCTTTTTAGTCTATACTTAGGGAAGATTTAATTAAGGGTTGTGTATATAATCTCAATTCCATCATATGTCATTTGATTTAATTTGATTTCTGTATTTTTATTCCTTGACTTGATAGTCTATGGTGCATTGCATATAGATTATGCTTGTTAAAATAAGAATCATTGAAATAAATTATTTAGATTAATTGGAAAACATAGAGTAGATTTAATCAAGCATTTATATTTACATGAATGGATTCAAAAATCCTAGTTCTTCATTTATTCTGAATTTTTCTTAAGTGTTTAATCCTTAGTCATCATCTCTCTCATTTTTTCATCTCAATAATTGATAATAAATCTCTATTCTTGAACACTTTTTTCCATGGGATCGACCCGTATTTGCCACGTACTACATAATACGCTGTGCACTTGCGGTAATTAAATAAGACACATTAGCACTCATAGCAGTTTTTTCAACTTTGGAATTTTCCATACTAATTTTTTTCAGTAATTCATTTGTATATTTTTCTTAACAAATGAATATTCCTTCTTTCAATTGTTTTACTTGAAGTCCAAGAAAAAAAGGTTAGTTCCCCCATTATATTCATCTCGAATTCTTCTTGTATAATGTTTGAAAATTTTGAAAATTATTTACATAAATTTTCATTGGTGGATCCAAATATGATATCATCAACATAAATCTAACTAACAACAAGTCCTATGATAAAACCTATTTCAATTAAAATTTCTTTAACCTATCATACCATGCTCTTTGTGCTTGTTTCAATCCATATAATGCTTTATTTAGCTTATAGACATAGTCTATGTATATTTCATCATCAAATCTAGAAGGTTGTTTCACATAAACTTCTTCTTCAATTACACCATTTAAATTCCAAACTGGCAACCATAGTATATGTCTCATCAAAGTTTATTCCTTTGTCTTGACTGTATCTTTGGGCTACTAGTCTGACTTTATTTCTAACTACATTTCCTAATTCATCTAATTTGTTTTTAAGTATTCATTTAGTTCCTATAACTGGATGGTCCATGGGTTTGGGCACTAAATCCCAAATATTATTTATTTTAAATTGATTTAGTTCTTCATACATGACAATTACCTAGTATTCATCTCTTCATGCCTCATCCACAGTCCTAGGTTCAATGGATGATATAAAGGCATAAGTGGCACATTCATGATCTAAGTTGGATCTGATAAATATTCCTTTGGAAACTTCAACAATGATGAGTTCCTTAGGATGACTGGATACGTATTATCAATCTTTTGATTCGTTTTCTTGTTCTTCCTTATTTAGGTTGATTTCATCAATTTTTGATTTTTCAGATTTATCTTCAATATGTTCTTCTTCATCTTCAACATTAATTGTTTTATTTAAAATTTTTATCAAAGTTTACTTGTAAAGATTCTTCTGTTGTTAAAGTTCTTTTGTTATAAAGTCTATATGCCTTATTTCTTGAAGAATATTCAAGAAATATTCCTTCATCAGTCTTAGAGTCAAATTTGTTTAAATTATCTTTGGTGTTTAAAATAAAACACTTACAATCAAAAACCTTCAAATATGAAATTTTTAGAGTTTTGCAAAACCAAAGTTTAAACGGAATTTTGTTTAACTTGGGTCTAAGCAAAACATAATTCAAAATGTAGCATGCAGTATAAACAATTTTGGTCAAAAAATGTTTTGACAAAGGTTTCTAACAAAACATGGTCTTAGCGAGTTCTTGTAGCGTTTTATTCTTTCTTTCAAAAACACTATTTTATTATGAAGCCCTTGGAAAAGAAAAATAGTGTTTATATCCATTTAATTCACAAAAATTTTCAAAATCATCATTTTCAAATTCTCCTCCATGATTACTTCTTATTTTGACAATTTTTAAACCCTTTTCATTTTGTACCTATTTGTAATTTTTTTGAAATTCAAGAAAAACATCGTTTTTATTTGTTAAAAATAAAACCTACATAAAACGTGAAAAGTCATCAATAATGACAAAAACATATCTTTTGACACCCAAACTTAAGATTCTACTAGAACCAAATAAATCCATGTAACTTAACTCCAGTAGTTTAATAATAGAAACCATGTATTTGGATTTAAAAGATGATTTAAATTATTTTCCAAACTGGCAAGCATCACAAAGTTTCTCCTTTTTGAAATCTAATTTTGTTAAACCATTCACAAAATCACCTTTAGACAATTTTAACAATTGACTCATACTTACAAGGGTTAGTCTTCTATGCCACAGCCAATGATCGTCATTTAAAGCTACAAGGTATGAGTCTATAATTTTTGATTTATATTGTATTTTTATTTTATAAACTTTATTTTCCCTAGCTCCAGAAAACATTACTTTACCAATATTAGGGTCTATTATGGGGCATTTCTTTTTATCAAAAATTACCTTATATCCTTTATCACATAATTGACTAATGGTAATTAAGTTATGCTTGAGTCCATCTACTAACAAAACATTCTTAATAGAAGGATTATTAGAGTTACTTACATTTCCTATTCTGACTATCCTTTCTTTTGCATTATCGCCCCAAGTGATAGTCTCATCATCTTTTAAGCTTAAGGTGCAGAGGAAACTATGATCTCCAGTCATGTGTCTGAAGCAGCCACTGTCAAGAATTCATTTTGAGTTCATGATTCCCCTACATCATAGGATGCGAGTAAGGACTTAGCAAACCACATTACATTAGACCGTTTTTTAATCTCATTAATTTTGTTTAGTTTTCTTTTAAACCACTTGGGGTGTCTTTTTACAATAAATACATATTTTTCATCTAATGTTGCTCTTATAAAACCGTTTTCATATGGTACATCATCAAATTTTGAAAATCCTAGTCCATGTTTGTATAAAGAAGGTCTTTAATTTGAAAGGTAGTTTATCCAAAAATTTTCTCTTTGTAAATTTTGTCACAGTGTTAAGTAAATCATTGTTCTTATTTTGTAGTGTGGTTATGTCTTTTTCTAAATTCTTTATCTTGTATTTTATATGATCTATACTCATGTTTAACTCAATGTTTTTATGATCCAATTCATCTTTTTCAAAGACTAATATTTTTCCTTCATTCATCAACTTCTCATTTTCTTTGGTTAGATTTTCAATATTTTGATTTAAAATTTTAGATTTAGATTTTAACGTCTTATATTTGTCATCTAGTTCATTGAAGGCATCTAAATGTTCTTCCATATTAATATCTCCCACATTTGGAGATGAACAAGACAGGTCTTCTTGTGCCATGAAGGACATATGAGCCTTTTCACCATCAAATGACGATTCTTCATTTGAGGAGGAGTCACTTGCATCCCATATAGCCTGAAGAACTTTCTTCTTAGTTGGTTTGTTACTTGTTTTGAACATCTTCATTTTTAATAGAGGGCAATCTCTCTTAATGTGTTCTAGTTTATTGTATTTAAAACATAAGTGTGCTTCATCATTTTCTTTATTTTTGTCTTGATTTTTACCCCATTTCTTTTAGAATTTTTCTCTTTTCATAAATTTTTTAAATTTTCTTATCGAAAGATTAATATCATTATTCTCATCATCTTCAGAATCATCTGAATCTGATGTAATTTTTAATGTTATGTTCTTTCTCTTAGGTGTTTCTTTTTCTTCATTTTCTTTCTCCTTTTCTTTTAGTTGGACCTCATAAGAAGTCAAATTTTCTATTAGATTTTTTAAAGAGTAGTTTGAAAGGTATTTTGCCTCTTCAACGGTAGTAGTCTTCTTTTCCCATTCTGAGGTGAGAGATCGAAGAATTTTTATAACTAGATAACTTTGGAAATAATTCTTACCAAGAGATTGTAAGGAATTTGTAATTTCACTGAATCTAGTAAACATGTCTCCTATTGATTCATCTTATTTTATTCTAAATAATCTATATTTGTGTATTAACATGTTAATTTTAATTTCTTTTACTTGATTTGTTGTAACACCCATAAAATTCATTTTGTAATTATTTACATTTTACTTGATTAAAATATCTAACCCCTTAGTATCTAATGGTGCAACTCTTTTCTCTTCTTCATTCCATTTCGTATATGATTTCATATTTTGAGTAAAACATTTATCATAATGCCCCTTAGTTCATAATTAACTAATTTTAAATAGATTATCATCCTACATTTCTAATAGTTATAGTTTAATCCATCAAAAAATAATGGTCTATTAATACTTTGTCCTTTAATTATGTTATTGCTAGAAGAAGCCATATTATATTTAAAGGATTTTTAAATCTTAAATTCTAGATAACCTTGCTCTGATACCAATTATTGAATCGAGAGGCTTCTCTAATAGGGGTGAATAGAGAAGTAGAGCACTTTTCAATTTTTATTGATTATATTTAAGTTCTCTAAAAATTATAAGTACAAGTATATCAAGGATGATTTGATCACTAAATAAAACAAGCATAGAAGAAATGAAAGACAATGAAAACACAATGGAATTAGAGTGGTTCGATCAACCCAGTTTAGTCTACTCCTTGAAAATCCCTCGAGAGATTTTTTAATCTTAATAGACTTACTCGTTTAACAATCCCCTCGTCAATCCCACAAAATCTGTAGTGTCTTCTCACAATCGGAGAAGCTTGAAACTCTCTTATATACAAAAGCTTTACACAACAATAATCTCTTCTATGATCACCCAATAGTATATGATTTGATAGGAAAATGAGACTTATTTTCTCTTGCTAGAGAATTTGGGAGAAGGAATGGGAATGATGAGATTTGAGCTCACTTCTTGCTAGAATTAAAGGCTAAAGAGTTATATATGCTTAGGTACCTTGTAAGGGGTGATGAGGGCCTTATTTATTGGTTAAGAGTGATTAAAGATTGTGTTTAACATTTCTTTCAACATTTACAAACGGTTAGTTGAATGGTATATCGAAAAATTTTGGTCAACCATTTCAACCCCCATCTTATACAACAATCAGCTAATTTGATATGTCGAGCAGGACCGGTATGCCACAACGTATCTTTGGTTTAGTATGCCGAAAGCCTTCGATGTGTCGATGCAGTGATTTGTTTTATACACCCCTAATTTTCAGATTTCGGTATACAAAAAGATTTCGACATGTCAGATTCTATATCCTAGACCTTGTTTTTTATTTTTTGTGATTCTTTCATAAGTCCTAGGTTTTTATCTATTTTCCTATGTTTTAGTTATGTGTTGAGAGATCATTACAATACACCTAGGAGAACATAGTCTAGAAAGAAAAATTACAATATTTACAAATTACAACATTATAAAAATCTTCATATGGCTTCTTTGTAAATGCTTGATTTTCTTCCTTGATGTTGCCTTAGTTTTGTGTGAATCCTTCAAAGCTCTTTTCTTGTGATCTTCATTCTTGAATATAACTTTCCTTTCATTGATTTCTAGAGCTGTCCTTTTATTGAAACATAGCTTTATCACACACAAAAATTAACGCAGAGCGGAATATAAAAGACCATAATTTTTGTAATCATCAAAATTAAATATATTAATGTATATTTCCTACAAACAATTGATGTATAACCATGTTGGCTCTATACTAGTGTACATCCATGTGTGTATTGTCCATTAATTATATTTAAAAGCAATATTACTTATTCATGTTCTTTTTACCGTATTCATTTTCCTTAACATCATTTCTTTCATGGTCATGTTAAACTTTGGAATTTTTGTAACTTATATCAGTTAATGTTAAGAAAACCATAATTGTTAATGCTATTTGTTTGTGGCGTTGAATTTATATTGAATGCCATGAACATCTTTATATATATCTTTTTTTGTTTTAAACAATCAACTATAAAAATTCCATATCAAATTTTTTACATATGTTTTTTAAGTATTGAATAAATAAAAAACTCTTATAAAAAAAAGATAATATTTGATTATTTATATTTTATTTGCTATAAAAAAATAAATTTCATATCTCTTTTTTAATTTAGATCCTATATATAAGATAAAATCATCCTATATATAAAATTGAAATACATGCATGCATTGTCCATTAATGATATTTAAGAGCAATATTACTTATTCATGTTCGTTTTGTACTTTTTAATCTCCTTCTTAACATCATTTTATACATGGTCTTAGTAAATTTTTGAGTATCTATAACTTATATTTGTTAATGCTATAATAAGAGAACCTCAATTATCAATAGATGAGAATAGTGATAGCATTAAGCAAAAATATTACTTACTGATAATGTTTCTTATATTTCTAAACCACTTATAACTCAATAACTTATTTTAGTTTATGTCAATGAATCTTTAAATATTCTTTATAATATTATGTATCTATATCATAAAATGTAGTTGATTATTATTCCAATTGTTTATTCAACATGTTTGATTTTCCTTCTATTTATACTCCTTTAAAAAACAATAGTTTTGTATTTAATGATTTTAAATGAATGTCACATGACTTGAGTATGTATTAAGAGTATAGCATATGACATAACTTGTAAGAGTCTTTTCATTCATATCAAATCAAAAGATGTTATTTTATTAATCTTAATTGTTACTTGAGTTTTGAAGGTCTACTTGTAAGGCTAATTTCGATACAGCAGTCGTGAAGAGAAGCGTCTGATGAAGTACCAATGGGAGTTGAAGCGACGTTGGAAGTCGAGGCATCGGCGTTGGCGAATGGAGGGAAAATGTCAATTTAGAAGGATGCCTCGAAGCCTATAAATATGTTTGATCTTCACTGGTGGTGGGCAAGAGTTGAGAGGGAAGAGAAACAGTGAGAGAAGGAGAAGAGGATTGTCAAAAGATGTGGTTGGAGAAGCTCGTCAACGAGGAGAATCAACCTGGAGAAGGCAGGTATGTCTATGGAAGGTTTTTTTGTTGGATTCTCAGTTAGGTTGGAGAGGAAGAAGGTGGGGAAATGTTGGGTTCGTGCGTAGGAGATTTGGGGAAGAAGAAGATGAAGATTTTGCGTTTTTCTCCTTAAGTTATTACGTTATTATAAAAAAGGTTAATATCTTGATTTTTATTTTCTAAAACAACCACAAATCTTATGATAATTAAGATACTCAAGTTTTGGGATTAAAAATGATGGAAATCTTGCGATTTAAGATTTAAGTTTTGAAATTTTGCTATTAGACCCATAGATTGTATATTTGATGTTATGTATTGACAAATTTCATATGGAACCCTAAAAACTTATGGTTTAGAGATTATTCGAAAATATTAGATTTTTGTTAGGATAACATGGAAGAAGACTAAGAAATTGTAGCTTATTTATAGATATTGGATATCTTGCAGTTTTTAATTAAAGTTGCGCATATTTCAATAAGGTATTTATATTTAAATGTCGTATGACAGATTTTTGTGTCATGTTATCTTAATTGCATTTAGGTCTTAGATAGAGTCATAATGTTCCTTAATTAATTACTAATTTCATTGTAGCTAGGATTTGGTAGTTACTTAATGAACTGAAACTTAAGAGAAAATTACATAAGACTCATTGTACTTTTGTTATTATACAACTAAGAAAAATTTTACAATCAAGCCCTTTCATTCATAAAGAATTAAAGATTAGTCTAATTTAGTGAGAAGGATTAAAAGTGTAAGTCTCTTAAATTAAGATATGGAAGAGAGAGAACAGAGTCTTAGCATATATATGACTCTTCGGAGTGATGACCCTAATGGAGGATGCACTAGCCTGACGAAATTTAGTGTTAGATCCTATGCGGATCTAGTGGCAACGATAAGACCACAAGACTCAGATCTGATGTTTACTAACTGATATAGGTTGGTATACGAGATCCTCACTAATGAATAAAGAGTGAAATAAAATATATAATAATGGGAGTGAGATGTGTTGTATGCCAACTGGAAGACCACAGTTAGCGGTGGGTGGTCAAAGAGATACCGTGTTATTCTAGTTGGCATACAATTATCATTTGTCATACAACACGGGGTTAAAAAGATATTAATGCAAGTAATTAGAGAAGCACTATTATTTCACTAAAAGAAATGAAAGTGAAAACATAGAAATTACCATTTGTCATAAGTCTGTGTTAGGTTAAAAACCTCACATGCATACTGGGTTTACTTAAACTCATACCGTGTTATTGTTTAATGCAAGTAATCAGAGAAGCACTCCTGGGGTTTTGCATGACACATAGCACAGTTTATCTAAGTACACATGGGACCCAGAATGTCATAGTTTAGCATTATTGTTTCTTTCAAATCATGTAATAACTATGTAATGGACAGAGTTCATCAATATAAGGAATATTTTAATTTAATATTGTTGTTCTCTTTTATCTGTTCATGATATTCACGCTTACATGGAGCCTTTGTTGTGGCTTCCACTAGCCTGTGCGGGTGTGGACGTTACACTACTAAAATTCATTGCAATTAATTGTATTGATACACCACTTGTAAGTGAAACTTTTTTAATGTAAAAAATGTTTGAAAATAACAAACTTTTGACATTCAATAAGAAAGTACATCTTTTTTTAATAACTATCATTCTTCTTTTTTTATATTTATAATTTAATTTTTTTACTTTTAATTACAATGCACGTACCTGGTCTACTAGTACTATTTTACTAATTCTCATTTTGTAAAAAACAAAAGAAGCATGTCTCTTAATTATTCTTCATTATCCTACTAATCAATATACTTATTTTTTTCACCTTTTTTATACCTAAGATAACATTAACTTTTTTACATTGCTCTCATACCAATCTTAATATTTTTTTCACATTTATTTTTTAATTATATATTTATAACTTCTTATTTAATAATTAATAACAGACATAGATAGTTAACTTGTGCACTTGCTAATACCAAATATTCATTCAATAATATTAATTGAGTGCCTCATCGAGATACACTAAACTTTATAATGTCTGATATTATTTATTGATTTATCTAATATGTTACATTACTATTTGTCCCTTATGAATGTAAAATGGTGAAAAATAATTATAGGACATATCCTTCACGTATTAATTGTTAATATGCCTTTTATGCATGATTATATTATTTATTAACATTAATGTGTTGCAACACATTCTTACTTTTACATTCAACTTCCCGTTACTCTAAAAAATAAATCGAAAATTGTTAGAGTTAGGATAGCTTCTTAAAATAAAATAGCTTTGAGGAAAAATATTGACATTTTGAAAATTAGAACAACATAGTGTCATTATGGTGGAGGAATTTGCAAATTAAGCTCTCACATGACCACATGAGAACTAAGTTTTCATGAGCATTTTGGACTTTTATTTTTGTTATTATTTTTAAACTTTATCACTTCTTGTTGTCATTATACATTTAATTTTAATAAATTTTATTTCCATCTCAAAATCTTAAAAAAGAACAGACAACTTATATGTGTTATGTTTCCCTTCTCATATTTTTGTTTGACCACAAATGAAGAATTTCTTGTCCAAAAAATCTTAAGAGTTTATTAATAAAGGATATTCTACATGTAATCACATATGCAATCTGATATCTTAATAATAAATTTTAAAGATTATACAAAATTTTTTAAAATTAAAATTCACACTCATTGGAATTCGAACCTGTAACCCTCCTACTGAAGTAATAGTCACGTATCGAATGAACTATACTTTGTTCAATTAATTATCATTGTAAAAAACTTATTAATATAACTAAGCGTCCACTTTTTCTAAAAGTTGTACTATTAATGGACTTGATTTTATAAGTACTTAAACTTATTAGCTACAGAACATGTAATGCATAATTTTACATATGTTCAATTATTATGTTTAATGCCACTCAAGAAAGAACATATTTTTTTATCAAAATAATTTTCTTGACTAAATTCTTAAACATGGAATGCACGTGTTAATTCACTAGCATACACACAAGTGAGCTATTTTACATGATAATTATTTATTTTATTTTTTAATAACAAATAACTATTTTTTTTTGTTCGTATATGATTTCTTAAACTATCGTTTTAAAATTTATAATGTGTATGTAACTGATATGCCAACTATAATAGATAGTGATTGGGATATTTCTCATTTGAATCTTGAAACAATATAGTAAACTGAATATTTCATGTTTTGTTCTTAGAAATATACGTTCTTCTCTATAATATTAGTTTTCTCTCTTAATAAAGAAACTTTTAGGCTAATATTTGTTATTTCAAAATAACTTTACTTTCTACAATGATGTTAATAATAGTGTCAAAGGTTATAGTAAGTAGATAGTGTTTTAGGAGTCTAAGTTGAAGAATATAAAAATACGAAAACATAACCTAAGGAGCACATCGAAAATTCTATAAAAATTATAAAAGTCCAATGTCATGTGAGTCACATAATCATTTGTTCTAAATGTCGATAAGCGAAAGGTTAAATGTATAATCACATAAGTTGAGGAGCTATATTTATTACATTTTAATGTAAATAGTAGCCTTATTAGAATATAAATATAAAAAACCAATATCATGTAAGTCATGTGATCACTTGTTTTAAATACTAATGAGTAAAAGGTTAAAATCTAAAATAACTTAAGTAAAAAAAATCCAATTGCATGTACATCATGTAATTGTCCTGAACGTCATTGAGTAAAATGTTAAAATGTAAATTGACATAAATTGAGAGACTATTTTATTACATTAAAATGTTTAAAGTAGTATTATTATTAATGAAGAAAGTTCATGACAATAAAGTATAATTTACTCTCTCTTTTTACTTTAAGTCACGACTACAAGAAGTAAAAAGAAATAAGGAGCCATCACCAACTCTAGGTGAATAATTTTAAATTTTCCTTGCATACTCTAACCTTCTCTATCATTTTGTCTTATTAGAACCTTCTGTTACCTAATTTCATATTTTAATCTACATTCTTCAATAACCTTATCTTGCTATTTCAAAATTCTTTCTAGAGTTTTCTATTGTGTTGAATAAGTTTCTTCACTTCTATAAATTCTAACAATATTCTCTTATGATATAACTAACCAAGTAAGTCATCATTTTTTAAAACCACAACAAATTAAATTCACTACTACTTTGTTCATACCTTTTACCAACTTATTAATATACAATAAACTTCTAAAAAAAATATATGATGTCATTATTTTTCCATTTCATGTGTTCTAATTATGTTAATTAATATTTCAATAGTAGTGAATCTTCGATGACATTGTAAATATTTATCATAGATAAATTCATAAGTTAGTTAAATGGTGTCAGGATATGAAATATTTAATTAAGTTATGATGAATTATTTCTCAATTAAAATCAAAGTTAGGATAACATATAGATATTAAATTTAAAACTAAATCAACATCAAAATGTACAATGCACTTGTTGGTTCACTAGTGATCTCATAAGTTGGTGTCAAATTTTTGTTTAAGAATTTTCATGAGTGAGTATGTTGAATGACTTGGCTTTTAACTTTTAAGGGTTTTTTAACTTCTTTTTTTTCTTTTCTTTTTTTGAAATTCTATTTAGGAATGTGATGTGAAGATATTGTGGGTATGAGTCAGAAGTTTCTTAAAGTAATCATGCATGCACCCATCTTATTTTCTAATTTTATATTTGTTTAAAAACTTAACCTTATGGGTTAGTATTTACTTGGTCAGATCAATACTTAAATATAATAATTTAAGACTTAATCATTATATCAAGACCAAAACCATCAAAGGTTTGTACTAGCGCATTTGCAGACAAGTGCGCAAAACACATGTATGGATATTGTATGAGTACGGAAATGTGTGAGATACAGATTTCAATTAGTTTTTTTTTACTACAAAATTGTTCTCATGGAAATTAAAAAACTGTACAATCTTGTGTAAGAAAATTTAACTTGGGTCACTCTCCCGCGATCCCCCCTCATTAATGTAAAACTAGTCTGGCGATTTGATTCAAGTTCTCGGTGCTTCTCTGCGTTCCCCGATCTGAGATCCTCCCTGTCCTGTGCTTGATGGCGGCCCGGTCTCTAGGGCATCGTGAGCCCTACTTTCTCCGCTCTCGGAAGAAGGAGTCGGGGCGTGTTCGGGGCAGTGGGGTTGGGGCGGCGATTTCTTGTTTGGTAAACTCTGATCCCTGTCCCTCCCCGACCTCCCCTCCTAGGGGCCGTCGGAAGAGGAAGGCTTCGGATCCACTCGGTGGATCGGCGCAGGAGCAGCTTGCTCCTGTGGTCTCCTCGCGGAGACAATACCTAGTTGATAACCCTAGATCTACTGGATCTAGGTTGTCGGTTACTTTTTGTAGATTTGTTTCTAGTTTGAGCATGCCTCATGTTCGGAATGGAGATATTGCTGTGGATGCTAGTTTTATTTTCAGATCGGTCTCGTCGGGACGCTCCCGTCATATGGCAT
>JAMKQA010014494.1:0-12591 GCA_024699735.1 Posidonia australis
AGCTAACTCAGGCATGAAAGAGGACACACCAACTAGATTAGTCCCCTCTCACCTTTTCTACTCTTACTACTCACAGGCCCCAAGCTTCCCGACCTCAACTGGTGTAGCAATCCGAACTCCCCGACTTCAACCTCCAAACCAAGCAATGTGATCCCTAAAGCATCGAGGAAAATCACTATGTTTTTCATTTCAATCAAATAAATTTTTTTAGTCATAGATATTATCGATGTGATGACATTGTGTATTAGATTTCATGTACTTTGTAGACTGCTTAGAAGAAGACGATATATGTAACTCTTGAGTATTAGCTTCTTTTAAATAAAATAAGTTAAGAAGCTTTTTTTTTCTTGTAGAACCTATTCTCATCGCCAAAAACACCAAAATTAACTCTATATCTATACAACTACAATGGTCTTACTATTGGGTTAAAATCCAGTTAAATATGAGTCAAAATAAAACTAATTAAAGTATTATAGGTTGTTTTATGATTAGGCTCACTAAAAATAGTCTATTTAAATTTGGATTGTGTAGACACCCTGATTTTGAGACGGCTCGTAAGTGAATCCTCCTGAAGATGTTGCTTTGGATGCGGCAAGCTTAACCACTTTTGAACCCTATTTGACATTTTAATTAGCCTGTAATCATCGCACAAACTGACCACAAGCCTACAGTCCGACAACTAGGTGGAATCACCAAAGTGGAGCACCAAAGTGGCGCACCAACTTGGCGCACAAAGCTGGCGCACTCATCCGGCGCACCATGCTGGCGCACAACCACTTCTCAGGCTATGGGCTGTTGGCTTTCCATCTTCTGTGCTTCTAACCTTCGCTTGCAAATATTCTTCACGAATTTACGCAAGCTGTTGAGTTTCGAGGCCTTTTTCATCCCAATGAGTTACCCTTTCATCCTCTTTAAAAGGCCCTCCTTAAGCAACTTTCTTCTCACTTTGCAACTCACCCACTTTTAGCAGCCAACACCCCAACTTCTAGAGCACATTCCCTTGCATCCCTGAGCACTCCCCAATAGTGTCCAAAGCAACAAGAAGGAGATACCTTGAGCCATCCAAGGAGGAGATATCATAGGCAAGGTCAGTTCTTCACTCATTTCCAAATGAATTTTACGTGATAGAACCTGCAACTAGGCTGATATATTGTCTATATAGTGATGTCCTCTCGTATCTATTTGTGTTATTTTGGATGTTCATGATGCTCCTTTCTATATGTTCATTGCTTCTTTGTCATGATAACTTTGCACTATGTAATCTTCATGTTAACAATGAATCATAGTCTTATGTAACTACATGCTATGGAACATGAACTGTAATGCATCCTCTTTACATGTTTTGTTATTTTTGCATGATCCCTAAGTCAACTAAATCACTGCATGAATTATAAGATCCATTAATAGTTACTGCAGTCCATATAAACGCATGAACATGCATGACTTGAGGAAAGAATGATAAGAGTATTTTAATGCTTGTTTATTTAACATGATTAAGTTTCCTGACATCTAGGTAGATGATTTGAATAATCAGTAACCCAATTCATTGCATGCATCAGGCCTAGACTCTGAAATCAGACTGTACTCTGATTTAGAATTTTTGGGGTGCATCAAACTAGCGCACCAGCCTGGTCACAAGGTGCAGGCAGCTCATTTTATATTATGATTTGCATGCCTTACTGTTTGTCCTGGACTTCGATTTTCCTGATGTTTTATCCCTGATATGCCATGTTCTTGCTTGCATGATTTCAACATATAATAGCATTGTTTGTTTTAGTTTTGCATCTAGTGAAATCAGCCTGCCATTGGGGTCTGGTGAACTGGTTGCCCTAAGGACTCTTATTTGGAGAGTTCTTATGCAACAGTCCATGATCCAGAACCAGGTAGCATGACTGAAACCCATTAGCTTTATTTAGTATAGGAGTTGTGTGGTCTTGTGTGAGGCATATTGCCCTTGAGCACAAGACCCATATCATGTTTTCTTGGGTTTCCGCTTTCCTTTATGACCTTGTGGAAGAGAGGAAAACTCACTCACATGTGACCAGGTGCTTTAGATGTCCATGATGCATTTTCAGATGACTTTATGCATGTTTTCAAGATTTTATATCACATGGCACATTAGTCTAGCTTATTGTCTGATCTGCATTTTCATAGGCTCACAACATAGACGCACATAGGTGGTGCACAACATAGACGCACATAGGTGGCGCACCACATAGGCGCACATGCCTATTTTTCACTGCACACAGTAGCTTTTGGCATAGCATTTAGCATGTTTCCTGATTTGCTTTGCCGTTGGTTTTCTTTGGGTGTCCTGCCGGATATATCAGGAGGACTCCAGTCTGTTTTCATCCATTTGTATGCATGGTAGCTTAAGTTTTGCATATGGCAAAGTGAGGACGAAAGCCACTCGATGTTATTGGATCTTTGGTCATATCCGTGTAATATCATTGCACCAGTGTTTAATCCACCACTCGGGTAACCTTTCTAAGCATTAGGACACATCCTACAGTCCCTCTTTCCATGTTTGGCATAAGGCACCACTTGCATGTAGCATTGCATGGCATATCGCCCTTGGGCGTACAGGAACAGGCTGAAAAGCCAACATTTCATATAAGTAAACAAAAATCCATGAAAGACAGATTTTTCGGGAGTACGGGGGTGCCTAATACCTTCCCCGCGCGTAACAGGGATCCTTGCCCAATTCCTGGTTCATGATTGACCTTTCCTTTTCCATTGGTTTTTATTACATAGTTTTAATGTTTTAAAACGGTTTTCCTTGTCTCCCGTTTTTAAATAGACTAGGTGCTGACTCCTGCATTTTTATCATTATTTTTACTGTTTTGCCGTGACTTTGCCGACCCTTGCGCCTTTGGCCTTTTGCATAGCGCTCGAGGCTATCGCCGGCATGGCTACAGGAACTGGCGACTCCGCTAGGGATAACCAGGTCTCGACTTTCGTTTTGGGTTTTTCGTTTACTTTGGCTTTTCTCTTTGTTTGCTTGTTCCCTATGCTTTGCTTTGGTTGTCTCTTTTTAATAAGCTATATCTTCCTTTCATGCATGCCTTTCGTATAATGGGTGTTTTTTTTTTACACATTTGCTATGCCACCACATTTACACATAACATGCACATGCTTTTTGTTTGTTAATAGATGGTTGCTTTGCATGTTTTCTTCCCTTCTTGTATATGCCATGTTTAGGACATTAGAGACATGCTTTCCTCCCCTTTATGGTTAATAAAAACATAAAAATAAAAAACAAATAAATAATAGGACACAAACTAGTGACAAATTGCAAACCTGCCCCCATGGTTTAATAAATTTGCAAATAAAAGACTTAAAGCATATTTTGCATTCATCATATAGGACATGCATCTTCTCATCTCTTGAGTCCACCTATATAGTTTGCGAAGGACATTTCCTGGTTTTCTCATTCTATGGCTTTGGTGTGGGATGAAATACCGGTATGTCCCCCCTTGTTCGGGGTCATGTCGGTGTTAGTAGAGGGTACAGACTACTACTTAGGCAGAGGACGAGGCCCCGAACGCACCACCCGTTCACTGCCTAAGCTTTGGCTAGGATTTAGAACGGGAACCTTTATCTTCTAACATTGAATCGGAGACCCATTTACCCTTGTGTGAACCCAGAGTAGATGGCTTGGTAGGACACCCCTAGATTGTGAGAGAGCGCATGCTAGAAGCATTCATGCATTTGCATCTCATACCATCATAAGCACTGCATCTTTTCTAACTCGTCTCTTTGTTTTTGTATCATAGAACCTGTTAGTTTGCGAGTTCCTTAGCTAGAGCTCAAGGTTTTCCTTTCGCTGACACCCCAGCGCGACACGATTTTCGACCGCATCTCCCGAGTTATCTGTCACCTTTAACGATAGCTCGTCCTAGGATCCGTTCTCTTGTTCCCAGTCGTAGTCCAATCTGTACCCACTGGCGATCTGATATGGCCCAGCAAACCAACGAGCCCCTTTCCTCTACTGTCCTGGAGGAGATCCCTATTTAGGCATACCCTTCCTTTGTCTTTGTCCCTGTTATCACTGTTGCCTCCACTTTTGCCTTAGCATCCGGAGGACCTCCGCCATCCCAGTACCGCGTCCCCGCGGCTACCTTACCTTTGGGGCCATCGGTTTGGTCTTCTACTGCTTTTAGGGCCTCAGCAGTTGAGTCTCTTCCCATGACCCTTCCCTAGGGTTCTTTTGCTTCTCCTCCCCAAGGCTATGTGTTTTCCAGCCCCCCTCCGACTGCGGTTGTTTTTGTAGTAGCTTCTCCCCAGTTTGGACAACTGGGTTCTCAGCTTCCTGACTCCTCGTCCCCTATTTTGCCTCAATCCTTTGGGGCCACTAGTGATGATCCCATGTCTGCACAACTGCAACATATGTTGGCCTTCGCCCAGCAGTTGTAGGGATTGACACTGGCACTCCAACCTTTTTCAGGTTTGTCCTTCCCAACTCCTGAGTTGCCTTTGCAACCGGCCCTAGGACCACAGATTGCACCCACTACACGACCACCATAACCGTCGCCATCCCTCGTCTCTCCGGCGATAAGGGTGTCGACATTGCCTTTTGCAACACCGCCACAGCACCCACCACAGCATGCATCTCCATTATCTGGTGACCAGCCTTCTAAGCTAGTGGGAGCGCAGCCCGACGTGAGCGTAGTACCAGGGGCCATTCCTGTCTAGCAGCTCTTGCTCCCGCATTTTGCACCTCCTACAGCACAACCCCTGCCTTATCCTCACCCATGTACCAGACATAAGGTTCATCTTTTGTACCACAGCACACAGCACCCATGCACGGGTACACTGGTCATCCTGCCGTAGCACCAGACGGCGGAATGGTGGATCCGGAGGAGCCCTTAGGGGCGACTCATACAATGTACGTGGCACCTGCCACAGCTGCACAATCCACGACTACAGTAGCTCTAGACGCTCTCCTTGCGAGGGTGAATGATTTGGAGCGCACACTCCGACAAGTGCAAGGCGGGGACCACCGATCCTACCAGTTTCAGGACCTCTGTTATTTTCCAGAGGCGACTCTCCCACCAAACTTTCAAATCCTGAAGTTCGAAAAATACAATGATAGGGGCTGCCCAATTTCCCATCTTAAAGCCTATTGCGGTGACCTCGCCCAGCTCCAAGCTAACGAAAGGTTGTTAATCCGCCTGTTCCAGAAGAGTCTTATGGGGCCCACATTGAAGTGGTTCACTTCCCTCGACATGGCAACCATCAGGACTTGGGACGACCTCATGCAGGGGTTCTTCGAACAATATTCCTTTAACCTCGACCTAGTCCCAAAGCACGAGGACTTAGTCGCAATCAAGCAGAGGCCCCAAGAAACATTTGGGGAGTATGTTGGACGTTGGCGGTCCTTGGCTTCGCAGGTGAAAAATAGGCCTTTCAACGAGGAGTCTATTGAGATCGTGATCCGAGGAGCATAGCCAGCAGTCGGGGCTCTGCTCAGCATACAGCTAGTCACTACTTTTTCTGCTTTGCTTTGGGTATGAGCCCTTGTTGAGAGTTCACTGAGCGGCGGTAGTTTTCCAGTACTCTCTGCATTTGCCAAACAGGCCACTTCCTCACATAGTGGTGCTAGCAGCAACAACAACAACAACAACCATAATGCCAATCCACCCAGGAGGCGGGACCCCTCCAAGGATACAGTCTCTTATATTAGATCTCCTGCTGCATCGGCAAATGTCCATCCGCCCCCTCAGCACCAAGTAGTTTATGCACCCACGCCCACACTTGAAGCACCTTATGCATCGCACATCACTCCCACTGCCACTCCAGTTTATCCTACCCCACCTATAGGGATGCGCCCGCCATTGGCACATCCGCAGCCGAGGTGGCAACGCCGTTACGGGTGCCACTATACCCCTTTAGTGGAGCCGTTGAGCATGGTGTTCCATAAAGTCGCATCCCTTTTGAGGCTGCCTAAGATTCGCCCACCACCAACTCTGCTTCCTGCCTGATATAATGCGAGCGCGTTCTGCAATTTCCATCGAGTCGCAGGCCACTCGACGGATAATTGTCTCACACTAAGGAACGCAATCCAAGACTTGATTGACCAGAAGGTCATCGTTATTAACACGCAGGCGGTAGGCCCCGTGCCCCCATCAGCAGCCACACAAGCACCACCAGCACAACCCAACATAGTTAGCCAGCCATTACCTCAACATTTAGCCCCGGGAGCGGCAGGCCCATCGGGAGTCAATTCCATCTTTCTTGTTGATTCTATCTGATATTTTATTTTTCCTACCAATCTTATTCATGATGTATCATCTCCTTTTCCACGTCAATTGTATCTATCCTTCTTGGGTGATTCCATGTCAGCATTTCGTTTGATTCGTCCTACCGTTGAGGCAATCTCTGCTCTAGTTCCAAACCTTCTAGTATTCTACATCGAGTCAACCGGTTTGAGCTAGTTAATTTCATTCCCGCTCTCGAGCATGTCAGCCATTTGGTTGTTCACAACGACCCTCGTCTAATGGTAGAAAACTTGTGTCGCAAGTGGGGGTACGAGAAAGGAACCCCTTGGGCGATATGGCTAAGGAATTGTCGAGCCGATCAAGGCGGAAGAACAGAGAGAGCACGAAAGATTGGGACACGAGTATCAATACCAGCAAAAGAGACCCCTGCGCTCCGGTAAGTCTCCAAAGATGATCATTTCCCGTGATTTAACTAACTTCACCAGTGTAGGTGTCTTGAATCCAAGCTAGAGTTTGTTCACAGCCTCAATGTCACAGTCGCCAGCAGTTTGGGTTTATTCAGAAGAATTTCTCCAGAGAATGATCATTCAACGTCAGAGCAGACCTGTGAACAATTTCAGGGTTGTATAGTGCTATCAGAGTCAGAACAGTTGGCAATGCGTCAAGTAGCAGTAGTGCAAGATCTTGCTCAGAAGGCAAACTCAGAGAGTCTGACAGATGACACAGTTGAAGATATAGACATTTTATTCAAAGAACAATTGGAGGTGCTCGTGGAGGACTTAGCGAAGCACTACAAAGTCAGAGAAGGGGAAAGCAGTTGTCTCACCACCGCAGCCAGAATCATCAGGACTAAGCTTCAATCATGGTCCTTCAATCAGAAAGTGAGTGTGCTAATCTCCTGTCAGCTGGGAGCCCGTCAACGCCTCCTAATTGAAAAGTACCACCAGTGATCGTCGGCCACTCTCGAGCCTTGCAAAGCATTCCATTGTAGGCCATGCATATCTATGTTTCTTATTTATTGCATCCAAACATCACATAAATCTTGTCATATGCATTGTACTTTCCTTTCGTTTACACTGTAATCATAATATGAAACATTGGCATAACCATTGCTCGATGAGGAAAATCGGGAAGCCAGCCTGCTTAGGAAGAGTTTGATCCTTCTCATGTGTTACTACCTGTGTGACCTAGGAGGTAAGGGAGTCAGCATTCGTGGGAAAGTGAACGAAATGTACAAATTCACAAGGGTCCTATACTTCGAGAGGGATGAAAAATGATAGGTCGTGAATGAGTGTGAGCTAAGAAAATATATAGACTTCAGAGCACAAAAGAAATAAGAAGATAGAAGTTGAAGATAGAAGTTGGCTCCAATGAGAGAGGCATGCAAGACGACTCTATCCCTATCACATAACTTGGAGAGGAGTCGAAGCATACACCTACCAAGCCCATATTTGCAAAGGAACTAGCCACCCCTTTTACATCAAAAAGAAAGAGAGCAGCCACCCCTTAGCTTAGGTGTTTATTACCTTCAAGCAGGGATAGGGTTGGTCAGCATGCCTTTGAGGGAGTAAAAGAAAAATGAATTATTGAAGAAATTAGGTATAGGGCCCTAGGAATTTGGCATGGAGCCCATTTTATCCCGAAAGCCCATTGGTTGAGTGAGAGCCACCATAAACCTAGGGATCCGGGTAGCATCAAGTGAGTTGAGGACATTCTAGTTCCTTGTAGCAGAAAGTGAAGGCTTCCTCGACGCTGAGGGCATATCTTCTATACACCATGCATAAATCTTACTTCCATCTTATGGGCCGTACATAAATCACTTGGCATTCAGCATTTTTGATCGCACCACTTCTGCATTTTGCATCGCTTTTCAAGGCGTTTGCCCACGTTCCAACCGGAGCATGCCAGTTGCCTTTTTGAGTCGGAATATTGGCAAAAAAGGGATCTTCAACCACGGGCATGTTAACTGCTCTTTGGTTGGAAGTAGGTCTTTGACTAGGGGCATGCCAGCTGCCTTTCTATGTCAAGGAGATCACTGAGACAATACTACTTTTAGGAGCATGAAAATGAGGCTTCTCACAAGCACTTCGGGATAAGCCTGTCAGTTGACGCAACACGGAAGCCTAGCTATCACGGCACATGAAACTGGTTGGTGACATGTACGATAATAGCCCGCGGATTCTTTAGACTTCTTCCAAGGCAAGAGTAAGCTCTGCTTGCCTGAAGCGAAATATATGGAAAGTGGACTTCCAGAATCTAACTGCAGTACATAACAAGTGCCATTTCACTTCAAACTTGGCAATATTCAACAATGAGGATGATATACTTCAAACCCACAGATGTTCACGATCCTCAGCAATTAGTGCACTAATTAATGTTTGCAGGACATCAGAACAGTGTTTTGGTGTCACCATGGTTAGATGCCCCGGTAGTTAAGATTTAGCAATTATCTAGTGGGCCCTGTCATATACAAGCAGTGCAAGTATCTTAATTTCCAAGGTCTAAAGCGCAAAAAGGCTACAAGAATTGCATTGTTATCCGCAACACTCAGCAGTTTGCAACATGCGAAAGGCAAACTGTTAGGAAAATAAGTACACAGCCTCCCAAAAATTCACCAAGTGGGGTAATTTGCAGAAAACCCCTTGACATTGTGAAATTTGCAAGATAGCCCACAAAGGATGTGACAAATCACATTTGAGCAGAAACTTGCAAGCACTCGGCAGAATTTCAAATATCAATAACGTCCCTCTAGTTTCGGAAAATTACGAATACGCCCCAACTTTTTTGCACAACTCGTAAACAAAGCCAATTGAGATCGAAACTCCAGCAAGGTTCTTTCAGAGGATATTGCATGTCGGTTTCCGTGCCACAGAGCTAGCAGCAAACACAATTGCAGTCGTTCCCTCCAGAGTGCTACTGAGCCAGCTTCCTTCCTAGGGGACAATCCAGGGATTATCGCTTTCTTTCTTCTTCTTTTCGGGTTCTCGTTCTGGACAAATGAGATCCTTTTATCCCTTCATTTTTTGGATTTTCATGGGAGCGAAATCCTTTTGTTCGACCTTTGACCGGGCGGTCAAGGTCCTTTTCCTTCTGTTTTTCGAATTTTCACAGGCACGAAATCCTTTTGTTTGACCTTTGACCAGGCGGTCAAGGTCCTTTCCTTTGCTTTCGGATTTTCGCGAGCGCAAAATCCTTTTGTACGACCTTTGACCGGGTGGTCAAGGTCCTTTTCCTTCTGTTTTTTGGATTTTCGCAGTCACAAAATCCTTTTGTTTAACCTTTGACCGAGCAGTCAAGGTCCTTTCCTTTGCTTTCCTTGGATTTTCGTAGACGCGAAATCCTTTTGTTTGACCTTTGACCAGGCAGTCAAGGTCCTTTCCTTGGATTTTCGCAGGTGCGAAATCCTTTTGTTCGACCTACAACCGGGCGGCCGAGGTCATTTCCTTTCCTTTTTTGGATTCTCGCGGGCGCAAGATCCTTTTCCTTGTCTTTTGACCAGCGGTCAAAGTCGACCTTTGATCAGGCGGTCAAGGTCATTTCTTTTCCTTTTTTCCTTTGGATTCTCGCGGGCGCGAAATCCTTTTCCTTCGCTTCTGACCAGGCAGTCAAAGTCGAACTTTGACCGGGCGGTCAAGGTCATTTCTTTTCCTTTTTTCCTTGGATTCTCGCAGGCGCGAGATCCTTTTCCTTGGCTTTTGACCAGGTGGTCAAAGTCGACCTGTGACCGGGCGATCGAGGTCATTTCCTTTCCATTTTCGGATTCTTGCAACCGCGAGATCCTTTTCCTTGGCTTCCGACCGAGCGGTCAAAGTCGACCTTTGACCGAGCGATCGAGGTCATTTCCTTTTCTTTTTTTTCCTTGGATTCTCGCAGGCGCAAAATCCTTTTGCTCGACCTTTGATCGGGCGGTCAAGGTCCTTCTCCTTTTCCTTGGATTTTCGCGGGCACGAAATCCTTTTGCTTGACCTTTGACTGGGCGATCAAGGTCCTTATCCTCTAACTTGGATGTTTGCAGAAGCGAAATCCAGTTGTCTGACTTTTGACCAGGTGGTCAAGGTCCTCTTCATCCTTTTCTCTTTTGGGTTTTCACGGGAGCGAAATCCCTTTGCTTGCCCTAAGTCCGTGCGGATAGGGCCCTCATTCTTGCTTGATGAATAGTATGTTTGTCATGCCCCTTTTCTTTGGGTTGGTATCCCTAACTACTCGGCTGACAACCGTCACGCTGTCAGGCGACCGGGTTGACAGGACTTGGTTGCCTTGTCATATCCCGTCTTCACATGTTGATAACCTCAATAATCTGGCTGATGGGTCCGACAACTTGTCATGTCCCAGTGTGTGGGATTTCTTTAAGTTTCGCAGTATTGCTTCAGCATTGGCATCAACATAACATCTGTTCTCAACACCCATTCTTGGATGTGCAATATTAGCATCAGCTCTTGCGTTTGTATTTTGCATTGGCATTTCATTCTCAGCATTTGACTCGGCATTCACATGCATTCTAGTTGCATTTTGCATTTGCATATTTGCATTTGGCAACAAGTCATGACTTTCGGTGCATCCATCGAAAAAGTGATCTAATGCCTATAGCAAACATCACTTCTCCGTAGCCTCAAAATGGGGGTATCCTGTCAACCCTGAGCATCGGTCTCGGTTCCCTCCGTCCCTCGACTTCGCTCAGGGAGGGGCATCTGTAGACACCCCGATTTTGAGGCAGCTTGTAGGTGAATCCTCCTGAAGATTTTGCTTTAGATGCGGCAAGCTTAACCACTTTTGAACCCTATTTGACATTTTAATTAGCCCGTGATCATCACACAAACTGACCACAAGCCTATGGTCCGGCAGCTAGGTGGGAGCACCCAAGTAGAGCACCAAAGTGGCTCATCAAGTTGGCGCACCAACTTGGCGCACTCATTTGGCGCACCATGCTGGCGCACAACCATTTCTCAGGCTGCTGGCTGTTGGCTTTCCATCTTCTGTACTTGTAACCTTCACTTGCAAATATTCTTCACGAATCTACGCAAGGCTGTTGAGTTTCGAGGCCTTTTGCATCCCAAAGTGTTACCCTTTCATCCTCTTTAAAAGGCCCTCCTTAAGAACTTTTTTCTCACTTTGCAACTCACTCACTTTTAGCAACCAACACCCCAACTTCTACAGCACATTCCCTTGCATCCTTGAGCACTCCCCAATCGTGTCCAAAGCAACAAGGAGGAGATACCTTGAGCCATCCAAGGAGGAGACATCATAGGCAAGGTAAGTTCTTCACTCATTTCCATATGAATTTTACGTGATAAAACCTGCAACTAGGCTGATATATTGTCTATATAATGATGTCCTCTCGTATCTATTTGTGTTATTTTAGATGTTCATGATGCTCCTTTCTATATGTTCATTGCTTCTTTGTCATGATAACTTTGCACTGTGTAATCTTCATGTTAATAATGAATCATAGTCTTATGTAACTACATGCTATGGAATATGAACTGTGATGCATCCTCTTTACATGTTTTATCATTTTCGCATGATCTCTCAGTCAACTAAATCACTGCATGAATCATAAGATCCATCAACAGTTATTGCAGTCCATATAAACCCATGAACATGCATGACTTGAGGAAAGAATGATAAGAGTATTTTAATGCTTGTTTATTTAACATGACTAAGTTTCCTGGCATCTAAGTAGATGATTTGAATAATCAGTAACCCAATTCATTGCATGCATCTGGCCCAGACTCTGAAATTAGACTACAGTCTGATTCAGAATTTTTGGGGTACACCAAACTGGCGCACCAACCTGGTCACAGGGTGCAGGCAGCTCATTTTGCATTATGATTTGCATGCCTTACTGTTTGTCCTGGACTTCGATTTTCCTGATGTTTTATCCCTGATATGCCATGTTCTTGCTTGCATGATTTCAACATATAATAGCATTGTTTTGTTTTAGTTTTGCATCTAGTGAAGTCAGCCTGCCACTGGGGTCTGGTGAACTGGTTGCCCCATGGACTCTTGTTTGGAGAGTTCTTATACAACAGTCCATGATCCAAAACCAGGTAGCATGGCTGAAACCCATTAGCTTTATTTAATATAAGAGTTGTATGGTCTTGTGTAAGGCATATTGCCCTTGAGCACACGACCCATATCATGTTTTCTTGGGTTTCCTCTTTCCTTTTTGACCTTATGGAAGAGGGGAAAACTCACTCACATGTGACCAGATGTTTTAGATGTCCATGATGTATTTTCAGATGATTTTATGCATGTCTGCAAGATTTTATATTGCATGGCACATTAGTCTAGCTTATTGTCTGATCTCCATTTTCATAGGCACACTTAGGTGGCGCACAACATAGGCGCACATAGGTGGTGCACCAGACTG